>CM044016.1:26501527-26596527 GCA_024085815.1 Flaveria linearis | reverse complement strand
AGGAAGAAACACCCAAGTTGCATCAGGTGAGTTTCTAGACCCTGGTTTCTACTTGTTTTAAACTCTTTTGGGGCTGAAAATGTATTAAATGATTTTTACTTTGTTTATGTATTAATACCCGTATGTGTTTTGCATGAATGATGATGTTTACTAGATGTTTATTTGTAGTTCATGCTTATAAGGACCTTGGTAAGCTTAGAACAATTAGGCTTGATGTTTGGGTTTGGAAATATCATAGAAATAAGTTGGACAGAAGGTTCATGCGCCTACATAAGGCTCATGTGCCTAAAACTTGTCTTAGAAATATTCCAAGTAGGTTTATGCGCCCAAACAGTGCTCATATGCCTAAACAGTAACCTCGTGCGCCCAAAATTTGCCTTAGAAATGACTAAGTGTAGGGTCATGTGCCCCAATAGTGCCCCTGCGCCTGAATAGCTCAGGCGTCTAAAGTGAAAATGTTTCTAAGTGTAGGCTGGTGTGCCTACATAGTGATGAAACGCCTGAACAGGGCTCATGCGCCCAAATAGTTCTCATACACCCACATACTTAGAAATTTTATATAATTTTCTGGGAGTCTGTGCTTTAGGGTTTTGACCGAGGTTGACTAAGGGCTTATTAATGATGATGTTCCATGCATGATATGATTACTGTGATTATTCCTTATTATAGTTATTGCTACTACTATTATTATTTATAGTATGTGACTTTACGTGGTATGTTGTTATCGTAACGTAAAGTATATCATAATAATAAAGTAAAAGAGCAAAAAAAGAAAAGAAGAGGAACAATAATAAATGTTAATAAGTCTTGCAAGCTTATAGGAGGGACACGACCGTGTTGTCGTTAGCTCAACTGTGTTGCGGGTTAGCTACCCTTTTATGCACACAGGGTCAATCAATTGAGATTGGCAGGACCTTTGTAGCGTGCCCTGGGTGATTGGGTAGGCCTTGTGCACAGTACAAAGAACCCTTTTGGGGGATATAGTTGACCCTTTCGAGGGATACAGTTGACCCTTTCGAGGGATATAGATGGCCCATCACCCGTTTTCCATCGCGCATATAGTTGGGGCATTGCGCACTGGTCCATACAGACAGTGAAACATAAAGTTAAAAGTTTACAGACAAGGCATACAATACAGAGAACGGACAATAATTGTTCATATAGTTAATGCGTGCTCGCATATACAGTACAAAGTTGTATTTTACAGAGAAGAGTATTTTCATATACAACATATAGAAAGTATTTTATTACGTATAAGACTAGAGCTCACTCAGCAACGCTGACTTTTATACATTTTCATTTGGCAGGTAATTATTGCTGAGGATGGCACGAGGGTGAAGCTACTCGGCGGGGAAAGACTGACATCCGTTCATGTTTTGACAATACTTTTGTTTTGTAATTCATTTAACCAATCTTTTGTGACTCATGAACTACGATGTATTGCTTAACAACAGTGTTTATAATGAAATGAATGGTTTTTGTTAAATTAATTCCGCTGCTTAAATTTATAAACCTATAATGTTTTATGTAATTACTGCTGTGAATGACCAACTGTGAGGTGCTCGGTAACGGGGCCTTACAGTTTATATCGTTAATCGAATGGATGATTTCAATAAGATTAAAGGGGTCGTAGTTTTGAAAATTTGTTTTAATCGAAGAATATGTATGATATCTTTAGGTGATTATGATACCTATTGCTACTTTGACGAAGAAGATGTAGTTGCGGTGTCTTTTGTTCATCGGTCTTACACTCTCTCCGTTGAGATCCAGTCACAGTTTCAAAGGTGGGGTGGGATTTCGTTAAAGACATGGTTCTACCGCTCTCCGATCTAGTCAAAGTCGTCGTCTTTCTAACTTTTGAAAAACCCAATTGTTGGTGATTGTATCACGCGGGTCTCTGGCTTTAGAAGTGCAGATCTTGTAAAAAGCCACCGACATAAAGGTTTAATATATTTTATAATACTATATAATGCATGGCAGTTATGAATATGATAATTATTATATTAATTATATTTTAAATAGTGAATATATATATGTTATACATGTATTCCTTAATTTGTAATTGATTTACTTAAAAGAAAAAAGTAATTTATAAACTGTAACACCCGGATATTTTCAATAGACAAGAAAGAAAGAATAAACGCGAATAAAAAGGAAAAAATGCAATTTAACCCAAGTTAAGGGGTTAAAAATGTCAAAAGGACAAAACATTATTATTTTATGTTTTAAAAGGGGATGACTGCCCATAACATCCCATCCCATCTGCTTTTTTCGACAAAAGAAGAAAAGAGAAGCAGAAGCCAAAGTTTCTTTCGGTTGTTCAAGAAGAAGAGGCTGAAATCTTCAAAGGTAAGCAGGATTTAGAATAATTAAGTTCGGTTTTAAGGATTTTGACCATGTAACCGAAACATACATGTTCTTATGTGTCTATATGCTTTCGGGTATGTGTTCTTGGTGTTTAGGTGCTAGAAACATCAAGATTTCGTGATTTTGAAGTGGTGTGCTTAGAAGCTGCAAAAGTGAGTTCTAGACCCCATAGTTTTACATGTTTTAAACACTTTTGGGGCTAAAAATGTATGTAAAATTATTTTTACAAAAGTTGTTTGAATGCCCATATGTGTCTATGTATGCATGATGATGTTTTGATGGTTGTTATAGAGTAGTTATACTTAGAATGGTGTTTTAAGCTTAGATCATGTAAGAAAAATGATTAGGACAGATAATATGTTAAGAATTTGCCAAACAGGTTACTCAATCACTGAACAGTGCCCCAACCGTCTAGAATTGCCTTAGAAAGTTTTAAGTCAGCCCAAACGTCTAAACAGGGCCTAACCGTCCAAACAATGCCCCAACCGTCTAGAAAATGACTTAGAAATTCTAAGTGTAAGCCCATGCGTCTGAACAGTAGCCCATGCGTCTAAGATTTAGACTTAGACACCTAAGTATGGACCAAATGTCCAAATAGTGTCCATGCGTCTGAGATGGCCTAAACGTCTAAGTGATGAAACATACATATAGTGCCCATGTGTCTGAGATGTTCCAAACACCCAAGTGTTAAACCGCCCAAATAGTGCCCTAAACAGGCCTCATGCGCCTGTATAGTGCTAATGCGCCTAGGACACTTAGAATATTTTCTGAAATTTTGAGTAAAACAGAATCATTAGAGTTTGACCCAAGGTTGACTTAGGGTTTTTAATTGCTATTATATTTGCATTATTATAAGTTGTTTCTATGGTCATAATGATTATTATTGTGTGACTTATGTGGTATGCCTATGATCATAAATGCAAGTATTATCTTTAACAAAGTGAAAGAGTAATGATAAAGAGAAGTGGAACTTAATTAAAATGTTAACAAGTCTTGCAAGCATATAGGAGATGCACGACCATGTTGTCATTAGCTCAACTGTGATGCGGGTTAGCTACCCCAAAGGATGCACACCGGGCCAATCAATTGAGATTGGTGGACCTTTGCAGCATACCTTAGGTGACTGGGCCAGCCTTGTGTACAGTAATCAGAGCCCATTGAGAGACCAGAGGTGCAACACCAGTTTCCCCGCGTATATAGTTTAGGGTATTGCTCATTGGTCCACATAGATAGTGAAAGATAAAATAAAAGAGTACGAAATGAATAAAGGCATACAGTAAAGAAAGAAAGCATTACCTTGTTGTATAGTTAATGTGTGCTCACGTACAAGAGTAAGAGAAGTGCTTTTCTAAACAGAGTATTTTCATACATATATACATTACACAAGTTATTTTAATACTTTTAAAACTAGAACTCACTCAGCAACGCTGACTTTTATACATTTTCAGTTGGCAGGTAATTGTTGATGAGGATGGCATGAGGGTGAAGCTACTCAGCAGGGAAAGACTGACATCCATTCCTATATCATGATATTGTTGTTTTGTAATGCAATTAAGCAATTTTTTGTAACTTGAACATTATTGTATTTCTTAATAACAATAACTTTTAATAATAGAGAATGGTTTTTGCTAACATAATTCCGCTATTTATTTAATGAAATGTGTATTAATATGTTTTATGTGCTGTGAATGACCAACTGTGAGGTGCTCGGGAATGGGGCCTTACGGGTTGGTATCAGAGCCATAGTTTAAGTGGATTGGGTAGAATATTTTCAAAAACCTAAACTTAAATTGAAAATAGGACAGATAGAAGGATGTCAGCCCGAGTAGCTACGTGCCATCAGGTATTTCTTTTCTTAAAGTTAATCAGTATTTTGTGCGTGTGCTATTTGACTTATGTGTTCTTAGTAGATTTAGATACTGATGTAGTCGGGATAGGAAAGGCTTGGGGTGTGGAGAGTAAAGTAAGTGGCTAATCACAACTGACCACTGTCATTAGGGACTTACTATACTTGACATAAACTGAGCTATTTCCTTGAATGACTGTGTTAGTATTTGAATCTTATAGCGTTTAGGAAATGGCTGGACAAAAATCTTCCAAGGCTTCTAGAGGCAGAGGTCGGCCACGTGTGACTAGGTGTAGTGCTAAGGCTCCTGAGACGGCTTATGAGAACCCTGAGGTTCATGGCCGAAGTGAGGAGAATGATAATGCTAGCCTGAATGCCTCAGCTAGGGAGGCGATTGCCGATGAAGTACACCAGGTCATGCAGACAGTTTTACCGTCTGTAGTAACCAAAGTCATCAGAGCTGTAAGGAATGAAGAGAGGAAGGAGAAGGAAGACAGGAAAGGGGTCAACGGGCAAGGGAAGCAAGGGGGAAGAGGAACGGCTAGAGCCTAAGACCGTGTTATCCGATAAGGAGGAGGATGATTTAGTGGGGGTGACGACCAAGGGGTGCAGTTATGGGGCATTCCAGAGGTGCAAGCCGACCTTCGATGGCAATGGTAATGCTGCTGCCGCTCACCGCTGGGTAAGGGAGATGGAGGCGGTGTTGGAAATCAGTGAGTGTCGTGAAGACCAGAGGTGAAGTTCGTGACTCACTATTTTGTTGACTCAACGTTGTGTTGGTGGGAAAACATTGTCCAAGCTGAGGGTGCCAGAGCCATCGGGAAGATGCGATGAAAGGAGTTGAAGCAGTTAGTGATTGAGGAATTCTGTCCTCACCGGGACTTGACAGGATCGAGAGGGAGTTCCTGTAACTTGATACGGGAACCAAGACCCATCAGCAGTACACTACCAAATTTAACAAAATGACAAGGCTGGTACCGGATCAGGTGACGCCGGTGTCAAGGAAGATCAAGAGGTACATCTAAGGACTGCCAGCTGATATTCGCAGGCATCTGATTGCTGCTCAGCCAGGTACCTTTCGATCGGTGGTAGACTTGGCGGGCAGGTTGTATGATGAGCGAGAGGAGACTGTGGTGGAGGTGAAGAAGACGGGTGGTGGTGATAAAAGCTGGAATGGGAAGAGGTTTGGGCATGGTGGTTTCACCCCAAACAACAAGAGGATGAAGGTGGAAGACCGTAGGGTGTCGTTAAGCTCAGGGTTGAAGAAGTGTGACAAATGTGGAAGAGAGCATACCGATGAGTGTAGGTTGGGATTGAATGTATGCTTCAGGTGTGGCAAGCCTGGCCACATCACTAGAGACTATAGGGTGCTGAAGTGCTATAACTGTGGCGAGTAGGGCCATGCGACCAAAGACTGCAAGAAGCCAAAGGCAGAGAGCTCTGGGGCGAAGAAGAAACCGGAGGAAGGAGGGCAGAGGGTGATTGCTAGAGCTTACACCATGACCCAGGAGGAGGCCAGAGTGGATCCCGATGTCGTGTCAGGCATGTTTCTAGTAAACCAAACTTGTGCCTCTGTATTATTTGACTCTGGTGCTAGTAGGAGTTTCATTTCTACTACTTTTTGTGCTAAGTTATCTGCTAGTAGTAGAAGTATTAGTGAATCATTCAATGTAGAAACTGCTATTGGTAAGTCCATTAGAATCACTGACATGATAGAGGACTGTGCCATAGAACTAGAAGGTTATAGGGTTGCTGCTAAGTTACATGTGATGCCCCTAGGTGGATTTGATGTAGTATTAGGGATGGACTGGTTAGCAACATATGACGCAAACATCGTCTTCCGTAAGAAAATGATTCGACTAGTTGCACCCGATGGAAGTTTGGTGATGATTTATGGAGATCGTGTTACTACGATCCCGAAAGTGATTTTAATAGCGGTGGCGGGAAAGTACATGAGACGTGGATGTAGTGCCTATCTAGCCTATGTGAAGGATGTGGACACGTCAACACCACACCTGTCCGATGTACCCGTGGTGCGTGACTTTCCGGACGTATTCCCGGAAGACTTACCAGGTGTGCCACCGGATCGCGAAACTGTGTTCCAAATCGATTTGATACCCGGTGCTCAACCTGTTGCCAAAGCACCGTATCGATTAGCTCCAACTGAGATGAAGGAACTCATGGAACAACTGCAGGAGTTACTCGATAAGGGGTTCATTAGGCCGAGTATCTATCCTTGGGGTGTTTCGGTCTTGTTCGTGAAAAAGAAGGACAGTAGCATGAGGATGTGTATCGACTACCGTAAGTTGAACAAGTTGACGGTGAAGAATCGGTATCTATTACCGAGTATTGATGACTTGTTTGATCAGCTCCAAGGTGCCAGTTGGTTCTCAAGGATAGACCTTCGATCTGGCTACCATCAATTAAAGGTGAAGGAGCAAGACGTTCTTAAGACAGCTTTCCTATGCGTTATGGATAGTACGAGTTCCTTGTTATGTCTTTTGGACTAACTAACGCGCCAGCTGCCTTTATGGATTTGATGAACCGAGTGTGTCGGCCGATGTTAGATAAGTCAGTGATAGTGTTTATTAATGATATCCTGATTTATTCTAAGAGTGAGGAAGAACATGTCGGCCACATACGCGAGGTATTAGAGACACTTAGGAGAGAGAAGTTGTATGCCAAATTATCTAAGTGTGCTTTCTGGTTGCGCGTGGTTCAATTTTTGGGTAATGTTGTTAATGCTGAAGGAATCATGGTGGACCCGACAAAGGTTGAGGCGGTGATGCAATGGAAGTCTCCAAAGACGCCATCCGAGATCCACAGCTTCTTGGGTCTGGCCGGTTATTACAGGAGGTTCATCCAGGACTTTTCCAAGATAGCCTCACCTTTGACCAAATTGACTCGCAAGGATGTGAAGTTCGTGTGGGGTCAAGAACAGGAGTGTGCTTTTGAGGAGTTGAAGACGAGATTAACACAAGCTCCTGTCTTGACGTTGCCCGAGGGAAGTGAAGACTTAGTGATGTATTTGAATGCATCTTATTCTGGGCTAGGTTGCGTGTTAATGCAATATGGAAGGGTAATAGCTTACGCATCCCAACAGTTGAAGACCCACGAAGTCAACTAACCTATACATGATTTAGAGCTAGCGGCTATGATTTTCACGTTGAAGATTTGGAGGCACTACTTATATGGACGAAGTGCGCCATCTTCACTGACCACAAGAGCTTGAAGTACTTTTTCGAGCAAAAGGATCTCAACATGAGACAAAGGAGATGGTTAGAGCTCATCAAAGATTATGATTGTGAGATCCACTACCATCCGGGCAAGGCCAACGTGATAGTCGATGCCCTGAGCCGAAAAGAGAGACCCGAGCCGATTCGGGTGAAGGCGTAGCAGTTAGTGATGACCTCGGATGTGATGACATAACTGAAAGAATTTCAGGAAGAGGCGTTGAAAGAAGATCGCCTCAACTCTGAACGAATGAGAGTTCTAGTCGCGAAACTGGGAGAAAATACCCACGGGGTTAAAACCCGCTTTGGGCGAATGTGGATCCCTCATTATGGAGATCTGCGAGGGCGAATTATGGATGAAGCTTATAAGACTCGATACTCCATTCATCCTGGTGCCACCAAGATGTATCAAGACATGAATAAAAACTACTGGTGGCCGGGGATGAAACTTGATGTGGTGGAGTATGTGAGTAAGTGCCTTACTTGCTTGCAAGTAAAGGCAGGGCATCAGAAGCCCTACGGGAAGATCCAACCGTTGGATATACCCGAGTGGAAGTGGGAGCACATCACCATGTACTTCATCATGAAGTTACCCCGCACAGCGAGGGGGTACGATGCCATCTGGGTGATTGTTGATCGTCTAACCAAGAGTACTCACTTCCTACCGGTCCACGAGACGTACTCATCTGAAAGACTGGCGGATCTGTTCATTAAAGAGATTGTAGCTCGTCATAGTATGCCGGTGTCAATCGTGTCAGATCGTGACACCCGATTCACATCAAAGTTTTGGAAAAGATTCCATGACGCGATGGGGACGAGGCTACACATTAGTACTGCTTATCATCCTCAGACAGATGGTCAGTCTGAGAGGACGATTCAGATGCTCGAGGACATGCTTTGGGCATGTGTGATCGACTTTGGAGGAAGTTAGGATGATCACTTACCGTTAGCAAAATTCTCG
This sequence comes from Flaveria linearis, assembly GCA_024085815.1. Classification (NCBI taxonomy): domain Eukaryota; kingdom Viridiplantae; phylum Streptophyta; class Magnoliopsida; order Asterales; family Asteraceae; genus Flaveria; species Flaveria linearis. The sequence goes on along the minus strand of CM044016.1, from coordinate 26,588,120 downwards.
TATAATAATAGTTATCATGCTAGTATTGGCATGCCACCATAAGAGATGCTATACGAAAGAAGGTGTAGGACGCTCGTATGTTGGGGAGACATTAGGCAGAAAGAATTGGGAGGTGTCGAGGTGATCGAGGCTACGACTGAGAAGTTGGAAAAGATCAAAGCCTTTATAAAGGTGGCAAAAGATAGACAAAAGTCGTATGATGACAAGAGGCGAAGACCGATAGAATTCAAGGTTGGCGACCGAGTTATGTTGAAGGTCTCACCTTGGAAGAGGATCATCCAATTCAGGAAGCGAGGTAAGCTGAGCCCGAGATACATAGGGCCTTTCTGAATCGTCGCACAAGTAGGAGAGGTGGCCTATCGACTTGAATTGCCAGATGAGTTAAGTGGAATTCATCCCACATTCCATGTATCCCATCTCAGAAAGTGCTTAGCTGATGAAGACATGATTGTACCACTGGAGGACATCAAGGTGGATGAACGGCTCAATTATGTGGAGCAACCAGTGGTGATCATTGATCGTAAAGAGAAAAGGTTAAGGAATAAAGTGGTTCCTATGGTGCGTGTACAATGGAAGCATAGGAGAGGATCAGAGTCCACGTGGGAGACTGAAGAAGAGATGAGGCAGTATTACCCTCATCTGTTGAGGAATAACAGGTTTCGGGGATGAAACCAATATAAGCAGGGTGGACTTGTAACACCCATATATTTTCAATAGACAAGAAAGAAAGAATAAACGCGAATAAAAAGGAGAAAATGCAATTTAACCCAAGTTAAGGGGTTAATAGTGTCAAAAGGACAAAACATTATTATTTTATGTTTTAAAAGGGGATGGCTGCCCATAACATCCCATCCCATCTGCTTTTTTTGACAAAAGAAGAAAAGAGAAGCAGAACCCAAAGTTTCTCTCGGTTGTTCAAGAAGAAGAGGCTGAAATCTTCAAAGGTAAGCAGGATTTAGCATAATTAAGTTCGGTTTTAAGGATTTTAACCATGTAACCAAAACATACATGTTCTTATGTGTCTATATGCTTCGGGTATGTGTTCTTGGTGTTTAGGTGCTAAAAACATCAAGATTTCATGATTTTGAGAGTGTTATGCTTGGAAGCTGTAAAAGGTGAGTTCTAGACCCCGTACTTTTACATGTTTTAAACACTTTTGGGGCTGAAAATGTAAGTAAAATTATTTTTACAAAAGTTGTTTGAGTGCCCGTATGTGTCTATGCATGCATGATGATGTTTTGATGGTTGTTGTAGGGTAGTTATGCTTAGAATGGTGTTTTTAAGCTTAGATAATGTAAGAAAAATGATTGAGACTGATAATATGTTAAGAATTTGCCAAACAGGTTACTCAACCGCCTGACCCAACCGTCTAGAATTGCCTTAGAAAGTTCTAAGTCAGCTCAAACGTCTAAACAGGGCCTAACCACCCAAACAGTGCCCCAACCATCTAGAAAATGCCTTAGAAATTCTAAGTGTAAGCCCATGCGTCTGAACAGTAGCCCGTGCGTCTAAGATTTAGACTCAGACGCCTAAGTATGGACCAAACGTCCAAATAGTGTCCATGCGTATGAGATGGCCCAAACGTCTAAGTGATGAAACGTCCAAATAGTGCTCATGCGTCTGAGATGTTCCAAACGCCCAAGTGTTAAACCGCCCAAATAGTGCCCATGCGCCTAAACAGGCCTCATGCGCCTGCATAGTGCTCATGCGCCTAGGACACTTAGAATATTTTCTAAAATTTTGAGTAAAACAGAATCATTAGAGTTTGACCCAAGGTTGACTTAGGGTTTTTAATTGCTATTATATTTGCATTATTATAAGTTGTTCATATGCTCATAGTAATTATTATTGTGTGACTTATGTGGTGTGCCTATGATCATAAATGCAAGTATTATCTTTAACAAAGTGAAAGAGTAATGATAAAGAGAAGTGGAACTTAATTAAAATATTAATAAGTCTTGCAAGCATATAGGAGGTGCACGACCGTGTTGTCGTTAGCTCAACTGTGATGCGGATTGGCTACCCCAAAGGATGCACACAGGGCCAATCAATTGAGATTGACGGACCTTTGCAGCATACCCTAGGTGACTGGGCCAGCCTTGTGTACAGTAATCAGAGCCCATTGAGAGACCAGAGGCGCAACACCAGTTTCCCCGTGCATATAGTTTAGGGTATTGCTCATTGGTACACATAGGCAGTGAAAGATAAAGTAAAAGAGTACGAAATGAATAAAGTCATACAGTAAAGAAAAAAGCATTACGTTGTTGTATAATTAATGCGTGCTCACGTACAAGAGTAAGAGAAATGCTTTTCTAAACAGAGTATTTTCATACATATACATTATACAAGGTATTTTAATACTTTTAAAACTAGAACTCACTCAGCAACGCTGACTTTTATACATTTTTAGTTGGCAGGTAATTGTTGTTGAGGATGGCACGAGGGTGAAGCTACTCGGCAGGAAAAGACTGACATCCATTCCTATGTCATGATATTGTTGTTTTGTAATGCAATTAAGCAATCTTTTATAACTTGAACATTATTGTATTACTTAACAACAGTATCTTTTAATAATAGATAATGATTTTTGCTAACATAATTCCGCTGTTTATTTAATGAAATGTGTATTAATATGTTCTATGTGCTGTGAATGACCAACTGTGAGGTGACCGGGAACAAGGCCTTACATAAACATTATTTATGACATTAACATAAAAATAGGATTATCAAGATTACATACATTATAATTTTATTCAAAATGTATAATAATGTTACGATGATGGTTCGCGTATTTAATATTTGAAAATAATGATAACTTGATTTATCAATATGCAATTGAGTAAACTATCATGTTAGATATGTTATTTAACATAACATTGAATTAAAAGTATAATATAAAAAGATAATAGTGATTTAAGTCATGAGATTGAATTTATTTGTTTTAGCATATGAATTGTTAGCTAATTCTAAAGATTTTGAAAGTACTATATGAGCAATTTCATACTCGATAAAAATAATAAGATAATAAATTTCTTGAAATCTTAATGTATATATATTGGTCCTAGCAAACTAAAAATTAATAATTACTAAAATATTTTAAAATTTTAGGATTGTCTAGTGAATATACATGAGAATCTAGATCTGTGTACGTTGAACTTGATAAGTTCATTGATGTTTGAATGTACATGAGAATTTTAAAAGTCATTGTTTTTTATTGAAATAGGTAAAGTGAATGGACATGAAAATTTTAAAGGTCGATGCATTAATTTGAGAGTTGCTCATGAATATAAGACAACTCTTTATATTAATAATTTATTAATTTATCGATATAATAATATTTTTAAATTAATAAAATATCCCGGTCCAAATATTATTAATTCATAAAGGTTTTATTATGATATAATATAAATAAATGAACTTTATAAATTGATTATCATATTATGAGTTCATGAATCTTATGTCATTATATATTATAACTTATGTTGTTGTCTTGATTTGAGATTTATATTATTTTTACATATAATTAAATATGACATATCTTTAAATATCAAGATAAATTAAATTGAATAGTCGTCTTATTAATATATATTTATTATTGTTGATTATAATTTTATATAACGAAAAACAAAATATGTCACTTGATTGGTTTCTAGTTCATATGATTTAAACAAATTATATGAATTGTTTATAATAGCGTGTTATATTTTTCATATTAATATATTCTACGATCATTTAATATTAATAACTTTGTTGGATACAAACATATTAAAAGTAATGCCTAGTGATTTTTGCAAGAATATTTTTTGGAAGGTTTTTTTTTTTTTTTTTTTTTTTTTTTTTTTTTTTTTTTTTTTGCAAGAATATCATAAATATAATATTATTAAGGAGATTTTAACAATGCATATAACTTGCTTTTAGTTTTATAATTGTATTCAACATGTTAAATGATGGTAGAATATGTGATTTGGTAGTTGGTATTCTTAACATGTTGTCAGAAAATAACTTTTACGCGTCATGGTGTGATTGATGCTAAAAATCACATGATTTTAACTTTAAGGTGTATGCCTTTTATATGTTATAGATATAGATTAATTATTATAACATATTGAATAATATAATAAAAGATTAATTTTGTTTCTTATCAATATCTTGAATGATTATAAATATGTGTAACGATTACACTTAGAGGCTGATGTAACCAAAAAACTCTCAGCATGCACATGTGAAGTACAAGGAAGTTAATTCGAAAGATTTTGATATAACTCAGAAAATTATGCTAAGTATCAAATCTTTCGAACCAAAAGACCAAATCTTCCGAAGCCAAAGATTAAGTCTTCTGAAGCTTCAAAGACAAAGTCTTCAGAAATCAAAAGACTGATTTCTTCCGAAGACAAAGAAGTCATGATTTTTCTGAATCATCTTTTGACAAAAGCTGAACCACTTTTCGTTGTCACATCTAAAGACTCATCACTTTAGATGAAATTGGTGAAAAATATATATTTTTATCAAACTGTAGATTAAGGTCTTGTGTTTGTAATTTTCTACTTTTGTACTTTTATATTTTTTGTATCAGGTAAGGATGTGAGCTATAGCATATCATAGTTACTAGTAAAAAGGCAATCTGTCTTTTGACTCTATATTGATTTTGTTGTCTAGATTAGTGTTTTTAGCTGACCTTCAAAGTATGACTAGTTGTAGGATGTAGTATAAAATATCTTAAGTACTTGTAATTTCACTGTAAGCTTTGTAACACTTGTAAGAACTTGAGAGCAATATACATCATTCTTGAAAAACCATACTAGTGTGTTCTTGTTCTTGTTCTTATCAATTGTGATCTTTGTTTCATCATAAGCCGGTTTCCTATTTGATTTGCTAAGTGTTCTAACTCTCCTAACATTGTGAAAATATTGTATTGACCCCCGTCACAGTCCTACAATATGTTTCGCTTATAGTAAATGATCCACCAATTTATTTGAATAGTTTATTGTAAAGAAACGACACCTGATGTGTCATACTCACTAAAGGTCGTTATAAATTTACAGAAAGTTGAAAGATTTTGAGAAGATAAAATGACCATAACTCGATCACAATCACTTCTCAATTGATATTATGTGATGAGATATTATGTATGAGCAAAAAATGAATAATACAATTTCCATATACGCTCTGAAAGTGGTAATATTATTGAGAGTTTGAAAACTACCATGAAAGTTGTGTGTTTCTAATTCATTCCATGGCGCAAATGTTATTTATATAATAATCTCATGATCAAGTAAATAAATGAGGAAATTGTAATGGAGATCGTGTTAATAAAATTAACTATGTTAATAATGAAATCAACCACAAGAAGTGACACACTAAGGGAGTGATTCTATAAATAAAATATGAAAATGTGTTTGAACCAATAGTACACTATTATCTTGTGCATTATACCGTGTATTAAACAAGCACAAGGCATGACCGGTTAGACCATCCGGAGTAAATGATGATGTGAAATGTATTAAGGAATCAGAGATTCTTTAAATTGATAAATCATACATGTAATGTTGGCTTTCAAGAAATGTTAGTTATTTACTAACTAGAGTGGTGTGTGAATCCCTAGATATTAGAGAATTGATAAAAGATATATATCATAAAGAATATGTCATTTAGTGTTTTAAATCGATGTATCATCTAAATGGTTATCAAATTCACAACTTTACGTTTGCATGATATGTGACTTAGCTAATAAGATAGTAAACACATTACTTCAGAATAACATATTTATTTTGATAATACATGATTAATCTCAAGTTATTAATGATTATTTGAATAAGTGTTGAATAACGTATGTTTATTCATATTTTGCTTTTGTTGAGATGAGTGATGAACGTCAAATTAGTAGCAAAGTCAATAATTATAAGAGCAACATGTTTGTATTTGGGACCATTAGTTACATATAAAAATAGTAATTCACATTAGGCCTATGTGTTGTTGTACTCCTTCCCGTTATAATTGGTTTTTGGTCAGGAAACACATATATACCATCTAAGGTTATTATGTTGTGCAATATATTATACAAATATTTCATCATAACGCACAAAGATGGTACCTCAAATGCGACTGTGAATGCATGTCGGGTATGAATAACTTACTACAATTACGTAACTAGAGCCATTAACGAGTGATTTGCTAACGACTAAGTTTATTTGTTCTCTTATTAACGAATCATCATTCCCAACACGAGGGGGGAAATATAAGGCAGCTGAGAATGAAATAAGCTGAAATGAATTATCAACGTATTGTCTTGATCCTTAAACTAAACAGTGTGAACTAGAAGTTCAAAGAATAATTCATTTGAAAGATTTATGAATTGATTACCAGACATATTCACTGGCCTTAAAAGGGTGACTAATTAATATGTATCAACTACTAATGCTACAATTAAAATTGAATTCCTAGAAGAACAATCACGTACTGGTAATAAGTTTAAGGCAGGTTTAAATCATGGTAAACTAGTTGATTTCAAAAATATAAATCCTCAAAATTTGAACCAAGCAATGAAGATGGTTAAGTCGAGGTAATAGTCGAAAGGTCCTTTGGAAAGAGATTAGACATGATGGTTCTCAAAGAACCTTAAGTACTTGAAAATAAAAGATCTCAATAAAATATATCATGTCTAGAATGTGTGGAATCGAAAATAAATCAACGTCGATTTTAATTTTGTATATTATAGTGCTTGAAATGATGAAAATAATAATGATCAAGAAATAAAATCTACCTATGAATTCTATTTCTATTCTTATTAATCCAAAATGTCGGTGGTTTCTTTGATTTTTTTATTTTTAATTTTTTGTATATTGTATATTGTATATTATATATTTGATTTTTTTTATTTTTTAATTTTTTTGTATATTGTATATTATATATATGTCGGTGGGGATTTTTTATTTTATTTTTTTTATTATTATTATATATTATATATAGCAAAATTAAGACATGCAAGGGCATTTAGCTTGCTGGCTTGTGAGCTCTTTCACTATACATAAGACCCGGGTTCAAGTCTAACATTCACTATACTTTGCATGCTTTCTTAATTAACTTATATTTTAGTTTCTCATATAATAGTAGTAGTAGTTCAAATTATATCTATCTTAAAAACTTTATTATATAATATTACGTGTTTATTTTTATGTGTAAATTTTGTTTGGAACGAGTTGGGTCAAATATTATAATTTTATTTCGTTGGTATAAGTTCGAGTTACTCTATGTTTTTATATAAATTTTGCTAGAAAATGTATTAGAGCGAATGTAATCTATGTTTTATCATGTCGCCCATGTCTTTCCCGCACTTGCTTATTTTGATGTACATTTTGAGTTGTTATACGTTTTAACGTAAATTGTGTTTGAAATATAGTCGATTTAAATAAAATATATTTTCATTTGATGGTACAAATTCGTGTTACTCCATGTTTTACGTAAATTTAGTTCGGAAACAAGTTGAGTCGATTATATTTTATACTTGATCATGACACGTACGTTCGCCGTCGCCGCAACACGCGGCGAGTTAATCACAAGTTACTAATTAATCTAAGATGTCGGTGGTGGGGCTTTTTTATTTTTTTTGATTTTTTATTTTATTATATATTATATATATATATAGGTGGGGATTTTTTTATTTTTATTTTTTTATATTATATATTATATATAGCAAAATTGAAACATGGAATGATATCTATCTTGCCGGCTTGTGAGCTTTTTCACCATACATAAGACCCGGGTTCGAGTTTAACATTCACTATACTTTGCATGCTTTCTTAATTAACTCATATTTTAGTTTCTCGTATAAATAATAGTAGTTCAAATTATATCTATCTTAAAAAACTTATTATATAATACTACGTGTTTATTTTTATGTGTAAATTTTATTTGCAATAAGTTGGGTTAAATATTATATTTTTATTTCGTTGGTATAAATTCGAGTTACTCTATGTTTTGAGTAAATTTTGTTAGGAAATGTGTTACAGCGAATGTAATATATGCTTTATCATGTCGTCTATGGCTTTCCCGCACTTGATTATTTTGATGTACGTTTTGAGTTGTTCTACGTTTTAACGTAAATTGTGTTTGAAATATAGTCGATTTAAATAAAATATGTTTTTATTTGATGGTACAAATTCGTGTTACTCCATGTTTTATGTAAATTTAGTTTGAAAACAAGCAGAGTCGATTATATTTTATACTTGATCATGACGCTTATGCTCGCCGCCGCAGCAACGCGCGGCGAGTTAGTTCACTAGTTAAAACTAATAGCAGAAATGGAAAAACACAAGATGACAGAGTTAAAATTCTTTAATGAAACAGAAAGTTATTGGACTTGTTATCTATATATATGAAGTTGAAAAATATGCTGGATATAAGTGAGGTTGTTATCTATATATATGAAGTTGAAAAATATGCTGGATATAAGTGAGGCTTTTATATGAAAGAGTTATGTGAAATAATGAAAGAAATTCAAAAGCAAAATTCATGACACAAGATTTTGCAAAGACTTGTAATAGATTACGAAGAATATATTTTCCAGTGGATGGATGCAATATTATTGCAACATCTCATTAGTATGATGTAAGAGTGAATTGATACACATATTGTGAATCTTATGACTCACATAATAATGATATTTACATGAAAACCATAAAAGATATAAACTTACAAATCACATAAAGAAAATTTTCGAGAACAATATGATTGTTTATACATATACATATCCGGATATATTATTATTATTATTATTATTATTATTATTATAGGTATACATTGATAACTTGTGCATAACTAAAACTCCTTTTGAGTTTCTAAGATAGTTGAATTTTGAAAAGATGATTAATTAAATACTTTGGTAAAATTAAGTTTTGTCTTGAGTTTTATATTAAACATCTTAAGGATATAATCCTTGTACATAAACAAAAGCATGTTAAAGAAATTATACATGATGCTTGATGATTATGATGTAAGCTATGAAATGGTATTGGAGAAGCTGCTTGCAGTTATGTTTTTTTGCATATGATATAGCATTGATAGAAAGAAGAAGATGACAGTTTGTAAATGCTTGAAGTAATAAATTTAAAAAATATATAAAGTCAAGTCAAATGTTTATAATCGACTCACTGCTTATAGCGGAAAAATGAGATAGATGCAATTGTTTAATGTGTCTGTATTGAAACACCAATACCATATTTGAACTCATGAAGAGATTCAAGGCTCAAATTATTAAAAACAAATTTGAAATGAGAGATGATATTACATCTGTGTATTAGTCAGCATACGGAGAATTTTTATGCCTAACTCAATTAATATAAAAGGGATGTTAAACAAGTAATATAATCCAATTATCAATATGCTTTGACTAAAATAATTAGTTATGACAAATATGTATAATTGATTCAATAAATATCTCTTATAAAAGATACCATTAAGATTATACTTTACTTACACATTGAAACAAGTTTCATTAGTATTTTTATGTTGAGAATGCAATACAACAAAATCATGGATTTTGTGATCTTTATTTACGAGATGAGTCGATTCAAATCTTGCATGAAGATAATATATCATTGCTCTACATAAAGGAATTATCATCAAATGATCAAGAGACAAATTGTTAACTATAAAAGTCTTATAGAAATTTTTGTTCATGTTCAAAACTCATCAATTGAGGTTACATAAAACAGAGGAGTAATTCACGCTACACTCTTTTTTCCTTAGTTATAGTTTTGTACCATTGGATTTTCCTAGCAAAGTTTTTAACGAGAAATCATCTCTAAATGTATTGATAACCAAAGGGGATTGTTATAAATATTTTATAGTTGTGATTATCAATACCACTTTGTAACTTTCAAATTTATTATGATTGTATTAATATTATAACCCTATAAATAATGTCTTTTGTATTTGATATTTTATCTCTATATAAAAAGTTCTACTATTCATATTTTTTTCTTCCTATGATCATATTGTCCATAAGTTTATAAAACAAACAAACAAACCCAGTATATCCCACTCAAGAGCAGGGTCTTGGGGGGGGGTAGGTGGTGACAAGTCTTTCCTCTAGCCAGATAGTTAGAGAGACCGCTTCCAGAGAGACCCCCGGCTCGATAACAAAAGCAATAAAGCTAGCAAATCAACATATAATCAAACATATAATATAAGCTATATGATACCTGGTACCGCACCCATCATACAGCAAACATTAAAATATCATTAAAAAGAAATATAAAATGAACAAGCATGCATCAGGGAAGCAGTAAGTTTTCCCTAAAAATGTCGAAGTGTACTACATACACATCAGGCCCCGTAACAAGTAATCAAAGTCCCTTCCTAGCTACAGAAACCACTAAAAGTTCTTAATTTTAATTCTACGTCTCCACTCGCTCCTATCCTCGATCATGTGCTCAGAGAGGTGCAAGTGTACCATATCTCGCCTAATTATCTCTTCCCAAGTCAACCTAGGTCTTCCTTTACTCTTCCTACCCTCTATGACGATGTTCTCCACTGCTCTGACCGGTGCTGTCATTGGTCTCCTCTTGACATGTCCATACCACCTTAATCTTCCCTCTCGTATTTTATCTGCAATACAAGCCACTTCTAACTTCTGTCGAAACACTTCGTTTCTTATCCGATCCAGTCTTGTATGGCCACACATCCACCTTAGCATTCGCATTTCCGCAACCTCTATTTGTTTCTCGTGCGATTTCTTTATGGCCCAGCAGTCTGTTCCATATAGCATAGCTGGGCGTACCGTGACTATGTATAGTTTTCCCTTAAGTTTTGCTGGAAACCTCTTCTCACATAGGATCCCTGATGCTGCTCTCCACTTGCACCATCCTGCTTGGACACGGTGAGCTACATCGCTGTGTATCTCTCCGTCCTCCTGCAGGTACGAGCCCAGGTATTTGAACCTAGATGTCCGTGGGACCGGCATACCCTGGATACTGATTTGGGTGTCCTCTTCCTCGTCGCCACCAAAGTTACAATGCATGTATTCCGTCTTAGAGCGACTTATCGTTAATCCTCTGTTCTCCAGCGTTGCTCTCCACTGCTCTAGCTTGTCGTTAAGCATCATTTTAGATTCTGATATTAAGACAATATCATCCGCAAAGAGCATGCATCACGGGACTGACTGTTGTATAGACTTAGTCATCTCATCCAAGACTAGTGCGAAGAGAAATGGGCTCAATGCCGATCCTTGGTGGAGTCCCACTTCCACTGAGAATGAGTCTGTGTCTCCTACCGGTGCTCGCACACGCGTTTTTGCCCCGTCATACATATCCTTAATTAATTTGATATACCTCTTTGGTACCCCTCTAAGTCGTAGAGTTTCCCAAATTAGTTGTCGCGGTACACTGTCATAGGCCTTTTCTAGGTCGATGAATACCATATGGAGGTCCCTTTTCTTTTCTCTGTATTTCTCCATTATCCTTCGATGACGTGTATGGCTTCTGTCGTAGAGTGTCCTGGCATAAACCCAAATTGGTTTATTGCTATCTGGGTTTCCCGTCTAATTCTAGTGTCAATAACTCTTTCCCATAGTTTCATCGTGTGACTCAATAGCTTTATTCCCCTGTAGTTTTCGCAACCTTGGATATCTCCTTTTTCTTATATATGGGGACTATGACGCTGGTTCTCCACTGGTCTGGCATCTTCCCTGTCTTAAAGATAGTGTTGAATAGACCTGTTAGCCATTTGAGACCCTCATCACCCAGGCATTTCCACGCTTCAATCGGTATGTTGTCTGGCCCCACCGCTTTAGCCCTTCCTATTTTCTTCATAGCTCTTGTAACTTCGTCAACTGTGATGCTTCTACAATAGCATTGGTTTTGTTGTGTTGTTTGAGTTGTTCTATGTACCTTAGTTTGTTGATTTTGATTCCTATTGTTAAATAGGTTATCGAAGTAAGTTTTCCATCTCACCTTGATATCGAACTGTGATGCTTCTACAATAGCATTGTCCATATGTTTATATACTTCATATATTAGTTACTAGTAGGTTATTGTTTCACAATATTATGATCAATTTAAGTTCATTATTGTACATGTTAACTAACATGTGTAAAAATTTTCTTATTCACATAGTGCAAACCTTGGGCGTTCCACCCTGCTCCACAACACCAAATAATATTTGCTCATTCAAGAAGATGAAACATTAACAAATTAATAGACAAACAGATTTATTTACTTTAAGAACATTTCCTAGTAAACTCATATTAACCATCACTACCACTTGCAACTTGCAAGATTTAAACCCTCAAGGACTCAACCTCTTATATAGAAAGGAGGCATCTTACTAGAGGATGTCCCCTCGAAGACACTAATTATTCACTTGGTTTTATCCTTTGAATTTTCATACGTTAGAAAGTACTTAATTTAATGCTGCTATTAACTTACTATCAGTTGTAAATGCGTATCATTTTGTTATGTCGTGCCTTGTGGGTGGCCACAATCTGGTTCCAAATACTGCCTAGATTTTTTGCATGTTGCATGTAAAGATGTATTTTGTCTTGGATAGGTGTCTTCACATGGTATTTGCTTGTTTCAAGTTAAAACCTCCAAAATAAAGTCACTTGTCCGTTTCGCCAAACCAGCTGACCAAGCTCCCTTGGCCGATTTAGTTGATCTTCCTGTAGAACACTACATAATGGATCGGCATAGTATTTTCATCAAAATCAACCGACAAATTGGTTGGATAAGTTTCTCTATAAGTCACCCCCACTGACATAATTTTGGATAAAAATAGTTTTCAGCTTAAAGCAAAATTGGGGTCAATAGCTTGCTGATCAAAATTTTAAGGAACAATTGCGTATATACCCTTACAAATATACCTTAAATGCATATATACCCAAACAAAAAATATAATAGCATATATACCCAATATAATTTTATGTCCATTTTGTCCTTAAGTTAAAAAAAAAGAGAGAAAACTATATCCCAACTTCATCTTCATCCTTCACATTTTGCATCTGAAATCCCATATCTCAACTTCATCTTCATCCTCCACATTCTGCAACTGAAATCCATCGTCGTCGCCTGCTTGAGGTCGGCTCCTCCTTCGCTGTCGCCGTCGCATCCAACATCGCGGTCGGTTGCCGCCTCCTCCCGCCTCCTCCTGCACGCTCCACCGCCGCCGCCTCCTCCTGCACTCTCCACCGCCGCCGCCTCCTCCCGCCTCCTCCTGCACTCTCCACCGCCGCCGCCGCCTCCCTCCTCCTCCTGCACTCTCCACCGCCGCCGCCTCCTCCTGCACTCTCCACCGTCGCCGCCTCCTCCTGCACTCTCCACTGCCGGTGGTCGTAGCTCGTGGAGCCATCACGAGACTCGCCGGAGTCGGATTCCGGCGACCGGAAACGCCCTAGGGTTCCGTTCAATGCAGGTTCCGCTTTGAGGCAGCAAAAGCAGGGATCGAGAGAGAATCATCGGGGAGATTCCGTTAGAGAATTGACGAAGGCGATTATGAAATTTGCAGAAGCATATGAACAGATGGAAAGCTCGAAGATGCAGAAGATGGTGGAGTTGCAGAAGCAAAGCATGAAGTTTGCAAAGGAGCTTGAATTGCAAAGGATCCAGTTTTTCATGAAGACACAGTTGGAGCTTTCACAGCTGAAGCACAGTAGAAGGAACGATGAAAATGATATCAAGATTCACCACAGCAATAACCGTAATACTATAAACAACAATAATCGTAGTGATGATAGAAATAATTAAAGTAGGGTATTTCTTTAGGTTTGCATTTCAATTGTATTTAGTGGAACCAAACATGTTATTATCTGAATTTTAATTTGAATGTGAATTGAACGGAACTTTAAAATCTGTTTTGAGTGTGTTTTCTGGAGATTTATTGTTATTTCAAGTCATTTAAATATTTAAAAAAATATGAATGCATGATTATTTTTTGTGCATAAATAAACGAGTTTTCTCAAGAAAACGATTTACCTTTTTTCAAACAATCTAAAATGTGGTTTGCGCTTTTCTGAATATAAGAAGAGATGTGGTGGGTCTTAAAATGGTGACATGAATACATACAGAGCTTTAAATATGGGTGCGGACCGGGGAGATGATATACGCACCTAAAATCAAACGGCCTCCTGGGAGACCAAGAAAGAATAGGATTAAAGCAAGTGATGAACCATCAAAAAAAGACATAAATGTGGGCGTTGTGGCGAGTACGGACACCATAAAAAAACTTGCAAAAATTCGTCATCTCAAGATCTTTGAATATTTTGGTTATAATGCATTATCTTGATTATATATTTTGTGGGACCTTTTTCATTCTTGTATACTATATTAAATACGAGTCACTTGAATGATAACGCATAAAAACATCTTGCACTTTAATAAGAATAAGGGGAACTTTGAGTTATAAAGTATAAATTAAAAAACTATATTGACAATTTAACAAGACTAAGGGGAATTTTGCAAATTATAAAGTTTTAATAAGAATAAGGGTAAATTAGTCATTACATAAAATATTTTTAATGAAAATGGGTATTTTTGCCATTATAAAGTTTAGAAAGGGGATATATGCATTATTTTTTTTGGTTGGGTATATATGCAATTAATCATTTTTAGAGGGGGAAATATGCTTTTCACCCAAATTTTAAATGCAAGATATTTAGAAAAGAAGACGGGACTCGTTAAACAGTACTCGAACCTCTGTGATCAACTATTATACCTCACAATCCTGCCCAAATCACCCCATAATCTGTTTAACCCGTTTCTAAAGTTACACCTTTCAACTCGCTACCCAACCCACCAGCTTTGCTGTCTCTAGATCCAACTGTAATCAATCAAGATGACACAAATATGATGCACTTAAAACGAAATCGGATAAACAAGAATGCACAACAAGCATGAATGAAACTCCAACAGCTAAGGAGTAGCAATTTCAATGGAAAAAGGTAAACCATGCATAAACAAACAGGCCTTTGAATCCTACCCATCCATCACTCATCAGCCTTGGGTGGTGCGGCTTCTTCAGCACTGTCATCCTGTGTCAGAAACCGACAATTAATATTCAACAGAAACCGTATCAGTAGCATTGTTCGACAACGATACCATACAAACCTGCATATCAGAAGTCCACAATGTGAGATTATCACGGAGAAGCTGCATTATAAGAGTGCTGTCCTTGTATGAATCCTCTCCTAAGGTATCCAATTCGGCTATTGCTTCATCAAAAGCCTGAAGCAAAAAAAAAAACCCATCCAAACTTGAAGTGCTTTTATGAACAAAATCAACCTGTAAGATAAACCATGACTGTGAGTTGCCACATATCTCACCTGCTTCGCAAGATTACAAGCGCGATCAGGGGAATTCAAGATCTCATAGTAAAACACAGAGAAGTTGAGTGCCAGTCCTAGACGGATTGGATGAGTGGGAGCTAGTTCCGTGTTCGCAATATCCTGCAACAATGAATAAAGATCAAGACTTCACATCCACTTATGATTGTTTCGAAGCTTCAAAGCAACAAAATCATAGCAACAACAGCTCAAAATTTCACCAAAATGAACAAAAACATCCAAATTACAAAAGAAAATCCAGCTTGTTAACAAATCGAACACTAAAACAACAGACCTAGAGAACACTTAACTTGTTTCAGCTAACAATGACATATATATTTCAAACTTTAAAAAAACAAGCTAACACGTTCAGCGATCGTAATACTCACTAACTAATCAACAATCAACACTGTAAGTCTGTAAAATAGCATCACACCACACAAAGTATCGTGTCACCTAACTTTATCTTCGATTACAGATCAAATTAGCCTATCAGAAACCTAAAAAACTACATAGATTTGCAGATAAACATATCAGAAAGACTAATTTCATGCTGAAAAGAGACAAATCTAATCGCATAAAGGTGAAACGAAAGCCTAACCTGAGCAGCCTTATAAGCCGAAAGAGTATTCTCAGCAGCCTCCTTCCTCTCAGATCCAGTCTTAAACTCAGCCAAATACCTGAAATAATCTCCCTTCATCTTCAAATAAAACACCTTTGAATCACCGCTAGAAGCAGATCCAACGAGTTTCGAGTCGAGAAGCTTGAGGATCCCGTCGCAAATCTCCGACAACTCCGATTCAATCTTAGATCTGTAGTCACGAATAGCAGACACATGTCCGTCGTTGCCTCTGCTCTCCTCCTTCTGCTCGATGGAGGAGATGATGCGCCACGAGGCCCTACGAGCTCCGATGACGTTCTTGTAGGCGACGGACAAGAGGTTTCGCTCTTCGATGGTTAGTTCTTCGCCTCCGTCTGCGGCGGCGACGACTTTTTCCATGAATTGAACCATTTCTTCGTAGCGTTCGGCTTGTTCGGCGAGTTTTGCCATGTATACGTTGTCTTCGCGTGCGGATGATGCTACCGCCATTGCTGTGTGTTTGTGTTTGTGTGTGAAGATGATGTTGTTTGACTGTAATTTCAATCTGATTTGTTGTGCAGAGAGAGAGAGAGAGATAGATGTGATATGATGACCTGTTGACAGACGGTTGATGAAGACGCCTTTGACCGAAAGTGCTTTGCACGGATAGAACTGATACCCGTCACGATTAATGCTATAACTGATTAGGGCTGTTCACGAGTCGAGCCGAGCCGAACCGAGCCGATCTTTGCTCGTGCTTGGCTCGTTTTCAAACCGAACTGAGCCGATCGGTTCGATTACAACCGAGCAGAAAATCGAACGAGCATTTTTCGAGTGTTAAATTTTCGAGCGAACGTCGAGCGAGCGCAAACGAGCGGCAAATAATTTATACAACCCAACTATCTTGTGTGTCATACAATTTATACTACAGCGAATAAAGTTTAATAACTTTTAAAATCAGACACATTTCATTACATAATACTTTTATGGATGATAACACGTTGTGGCTGACGATGAAGCTAGCTAAGTCTGTAGCCGATAGGCGGAGAGCATATTGCAGATAACGGTGACGGTGAGAGTGAGATGATCGAAAATATATCTTTTAACGGCTTAGGATTTCACTTTTATATTAAGTGTAGAATTCTTTTATTAGGTTGATTGATCAAATATGCATAAATAGAATTATATATTTGTATATAATGAGTCAAATCTACTAGAGCACTACGTATAAACTATATATACATATTAATTCGATCCGAACCGAACCGAGCGGACCTTTGCTCGTGCTTGGCTCGTTTACAAACCGATCCGAGCTAATCAGCTCGTTTACAACCGAGCAAAAATTCGAACGAGCATTTTTCGAGCAAATTCCGAATGAACGTCAAGCGAGCGTTTAGCGTCGAGCGGTTTGGACAGCCCTAGACCGGATAGATATCGAATCAGTCTCCTTACCTGTTTACTAGTCGGACTGGATTTAACAATCGAAAAAAATATATCTTATATTATATATAAATATACATCAACTTTAAAATAATACCTGTAAAAAAATTAAACCTATTTATATGTAACTAGTAAGAAACACGCACGATACGACGGTGCCACCAATTTGCAACGCAGTACTCGTTTTCTGTTAATTAGTCAATTTTCTTTTGATAAATTGTATAATACTTCTAATAGTTTTTTTTGTCATAGTATCATTGGTTTATCTATGTCATAGGCCTAATATTTGGTGTAATACCACACTGTTTGAAAGTCCATTAAGGTCCATATATAGAAATTGAAATACCAAAAGGTTGCTTTAATAAAATCTTAATAGTATTCCTTTTGTGGCTTGTAGACTTGTAGTTCATATTTCAGTTCCTTCGAAGAAAACCTATTGTCTATATTTGATTGGAAACTACAAATTAATCTTCTATAAAAGCAATTCAGACTAGTACGGAAAATATACACAAACACGTTTCATTTAAATGTGTTGATCATTGATCAAATAACCAAATCTCAAAACTTCTCTTAAACAACACACAAGACTTCTTTTTAGCAGCAACACATAGGTTTCTTTTATGATTTCTGAACCAATAGCATAACTATATTGTGAGCAACTTGACAAGAACCAAAATATGATATGCTTGACTCCAATTTATTTATACGATTTCCAACCTCTATCTGTAAATTAACCATTTCCTTCAAATTTCACCAATAATATCACCTCCTAAGGATTGTGCTAAGCTCAAAGACGTGACCCATAAAATTTAAAAAGAAATTGATTGAACTTTGGCTAAACAAATAAAAATCATATCCATATTAATCCGGAGCATATTAGTTTAATAAAAATATAAACTTGATATTTTCAAAGGAACTTTTGCAGGCCCAAGGAAGATATTTCTCAAAAGCCCATCAGAAAATAGTCTGTAAATCGTATCATTTCTTCATTTTCACTCTAGTCAGTCATTACACATACTAATGCACTTGAAATTTTCTTTATTTGAATAGCAACGTTACTTCTCCACTCGTATCATTTCTCCATTCTCACTTTCTTCAATTTTGTTTCTTAGTATTTTCCTTCTCCACTCATATCATTCTTCGTTTTCACCACCTGTTTCACGACCGTTCCGCCTATTCCGATATTTGTGTCGTCCTTTCGATTAGATGGTGTAAATCGAAGTTGCTTGAAGTAGATCTGGAAAAAAAATGCGAGTAAAAATGGACGCTGCTTGGTGAACATCGCTCCAACCGGACGACCGGTTTTCCGTTCCGACCGGCAGCTCGCTTCCGACCGGCCGGTTTTGTCTACACTAAACGAATCATGGTAGTCGGATTGTTCATATCACCGGTTCCTAGTTGGACCGATCAGACCGGCCGGTCCGATCCGACCATAAAAACACTGCTCATAATCCTTCTGTTTTCCCAGTTTTTTCACGGGTGAACGTTATGTCAGGTTTTCGTAATTTTCTCAGTTTTAAGTGTTTTGAAAGGTGAGGTTCCAGTTTTTCTGTGTTTTCATGTCTTCTTTTAAAAAGCGGGGTGGATAGTGGGTTTTGTGTCTCGATTGAACCCGGTGAAAATTCACAGGCATCGACTAAAAAAAAGAAAGTTTCGGGTTTGAGGGGGTGGGGGTGGTTTTCCCATCTGGTCCTCAGGATCGACACCATCTTTCTAAGGTGACACCATCTTTTCTAAGGGAAAATAACCAAATTAAATATTTGACCAAACTATGCAAGGAATATCTTTATTTCCTCGCAAGAAAGTCAAATGAATTTGCAAAATTAATTACTTTATACTTTTCTCTCCGATGTGATGAGGGGTCATGATTTTTCGTCGTCAGGAATTCTTTTTTTCTAGCCTTATTTTTTATTTTTTTATATTTATTTTATACATATTTTTATATATTTAATAAAATTTTATATAAAAGTTGTTTGTATTCTTTCCTCACCTTATTCGCATTGTAGTATATATTGAAGGCAAATGACAATTTCCTTGAAGAGGAATTACATTTGAAAAGTTAAAGTTTGATACATGTTTATTTATAAATTAAACAACATTCATGCGGACTGTAAGAGATCTATTGATGTTAAGTAATAATCTAATAATACAGATCAAGAAGATGAAACATTTATGATGAAGGAGATGATGCTTCTCCTTATTATTTTTAGTATAAGGTTTCTGTTGAGATTTTCTTTTCACAACCATAGTCATCACCGGATCCTATAAATAAACCACTAAAAGTATTAATTATGAGTTCTCAAATATTTTAGAAGACAAGTGCTTCAATAACAAAAAAGAATTACAACTAAAATGGGATGCGATTTGCATCACACAAAGATTGAAGTATAAAGTACTTAAATCACCAAAAACTAGATTTAAGGCGTGGTATGGTAAAGATGGTTACAGGTGGCATATTAGGGCGTAATATTTTAAAAATACCAGCGTATTTTAGGTTAGATATTTTAAATTAATACATACTTGTTTAAGAACCCAAACATATCCCGATATTCGTCAAACAAACAAGAAATAATTAGGTCCTATTATTAAATATTAGCTAAAAAATAGTGGTCAAAATACTAAGATAAGGAATTATTAATGATATTATAGAGAGATTCAAAGTTAGTATATACTATGCTTAAGCCTGATGAGATAAGACTTACGTGGATCTTTAAAGGAATCATGCTCACATCTTCTTACTTATTATACCAAAGGTCTCAGGTTCGATCCGTGGAAACGGCCTCCCCACAAAATGTGGGGGAAAGACCGCGTACATCTTCCCTTAAATGGGACGGACCCTCCCTGGACCCTGCGAAAACGCGGGAGCTCTTTGCAGCACCAGGTACGCCCATCTTCTTACTTATTATTATAACTTAAGAAGGGCAAAGCCCAGTACGGTCATCCATATTACGGTAGATGAAATGTGACATTTTGAAACAGCGATGTGAGTTTGGTTGGATGGTATTTATATAATTTTTTTACTTTTTTAATTTAATAGTATAGAGACACTTTTTTAATTAGTACTTTTATTATTATTAATATTTACGTGACATAAAATTCTTTTAAACATACTATATAAATTCATCTGTTATATCATTGGTTTAGTACTTTCTTTTGTTTTCTTTTAAAAGATTATATCAATTAAAATAAGATGTCATATAAAAGAAGAAATAGAAGAAGTCGAAGAAATGAAAGACAAATGAACAGGTCATGTTGTAATCCACCTATCATTATTCATAACCATATATGCGCATATAGAGAAACATGGTTTTGATTTTTAGAACTAGTCTTGAAATGTTGTCCGGCTCTTGTCCAACAAAGAAGCATCATTTTGTAGGGTATCTGTGACATCCGTCACCTCAAGGTCCGTCATTTAACGTGAAATTTCGTTAACTATCCTTAGAGCGTTCATTTTTCATCTTCATGGATTATTCGTGAGGACAACATGTTTGATTTGTTTTCCGTTTCAGTGGTGTTATCAATATTTGCAATCATATCATTCAAAACACTCACGAATAATCATAACCGACATCACTAATTATACTATGTTACATAATATAAACATCATTAACAACAACATGTTCAAGATATAAACAACATTAAACGCATCCTTATAATTAGTATAACGCGCGTATCTACGTCGTTATCAACTGAAACAAGTTTGGGGACTCGGGGGCTAAGTGCAGGGACTAAACTTGACAAATTACTAAACTAGGTTGGGTATAAATACCCCACACCAGCCTTTAGCCTTCACATTCTCTTCTTCTTTTTCCTGATCTTCTCCTTCATCGCTCTTCTTCATCCTTGCACCTAGAACCGCCCCGTTTTCTTCGTGTTCTCACCGTTTAGACTACTACCACAGCTTTCAAGCAGGTAGACGACCTCGGTTGTCCATTTTTGCTTATTTCACTTCTGCGTTTTCTAGGGTTTCGGGTGCTCGGGTTCATTCGAGCACATGAGGTCGCGTGGGCTTGTGTGTTGCGTTTCTGAGTGTGTTTCTTGTTTAGACATGTTAGAATGTGGATTCTGGAAGTTCTTGGGGTGTAAAACGAGTGTCCGGAGCAGCTGGACGCTGCTCTGCACTTCAGCAGTCGCGAACTTACTGTTCAGGCGACTGGGTCTTTCAAGCGATTGAGCCGTGCGACTGAGTGAGTCGTGCGACTGAGTCCATGCATCTGAGTCTATCGTGCGACTGAGTCCATGCATCTGAGTCTATCGTGCGACTGAGTGGTGCGACTGGGGTGAGTCGTGCGACTGAGTCCATGCGTATGGGTGTGTCATGCGATTGAATGCATGCGATTGAGAGTGTGTGCGATTGAGTCAATGCGGATGAATGTGTGTGACTGTGTGTATCGCGCAACTGGGTGTATCGCGCGACTGAAGGTCCAGTCGCACGGATAAGAGTTCAGTCGTACGAATGAAGCTGATTTGGACAACTGAAGGCTGAATTGTGCGAATGGAAGGTTGAGTCGTGCGATTGGGTGCTGTGTGGTACGACTGAGTGCTTAGTCGCACGAATGGGAGTTCAATCGTGCGAATGAAGCTGATTCGCATGACTGAAAGTTGATTCGTGCGAATGGAGTGTCCAGTCGTGCGTCTGGTCTTTTCGTGCAAATGGAATCATTGTGTGTGAAGTCAGTCTTCCTGTGTGTGGTGTGTGTTGTCGTGTGATGTTAAGGTGACATCGACACGGTTGCTATTGCTAATGACGATCTTTAAGATTAACACTATTGAACTTATTAATGTTATATCAAATCCAATCAACTTAACATTTTACAATTTGTAACAAACGAATCATAACACAAACGCTTACCTAGTATTTTTCTGACAGTGGTAACACTTTTACACAAATGTTATCGACAATGGCAACGTTACTAGTATCTAGATCTACATAAGATCCATTGTGTGTGTTTGCGTGCAAGTGTTAACCACGACCAAACCGAAACTGCCCGAACCTATTGAACATCATCTTATGCTTTATGCTCATTCTTAATGCTTGTCAGTGACTGTCAATAGGTGTTGACTGTTCATAGCATTCTACTGTTGGGAATATTCATCATTCGTGCTTATCATCTATTCAGTGAGTTTCGTGGCCCCTTTTTACGCTTATATAACTTTAAAACATTTCCAAATTTGGGGGAAAAGAATGCTCGCTTACTTAACACATTTTCAAGCACCTTCCCTAGTGGAAGTCTGCTACAACATTTATGGTTAACTTATCTTGCTTATCTTGTTGAATGATGCTATTATGACTCTTGACTCTATGCTATGTTGCTACCTTGTATATTACTTGGTGGTTTTACATTACTATGCGCTATTACTTGATGCTATGTGTTGTATGATGTTACTTGTGAATACTATTGACCTTGGATGCTCTCGGCGGTGTGGTTCTTATTTGTGGGTCTACTTTGTGGTTCTTCTTTGCCGAGCATCCAATACAACCATTAGTCCCGGTAATGGGACCTAAGGATTGGTTTGGTTGTAACCTATACGTATGCACTTTGTGGATCTTGCTACGTCATGTGAAACTTGTCTTTCAATACAACCATTAGTCCTGGTAATGGGACCTAAGGATTGGTTTGGTTGTAACCTATACGTATGCGCTTTGTGGATCTTGCTACGTCATGTGAACTTGTCTTTCAATACAACCATTAGTCCCGGTAATGAGACCTAAGGATTGGTTTGGTTGTAAGCTATACGTATGCGCTTTGTGGATCTTGCTACGTCATGTGAAACTTGTCTTTCAATACAACCATTAGTCCCGGTAATGGGACCTAAGCATTGGTTTGGTTGTAACCTATACATATGCGCTTTGTGGATCTTGCTACGTCATATTAAACTACTTACGCTTCGGGAATGCTCACTTTACAGCCATCAATTCTCGTGTGGAACCGATGTTTAGGTTTGGCTGTAGCTATCCATATCTGGTAAAACCGCTTACACATAAGTGTAGATGCGGTAACTCTTATTAAACTTACAAGTTGTTTTCATCTTAACATCTTTTATTACTTAAAACCTGCGAAGCTCACCAACAATTATGTTGACCGTTTTGAGCATATCTTTTCAGATGATCGAGGTAATTAAAGATTCTAGGAGTGCTGCCTTTTAGTGGAGACCCTAGGAAGCATTTTTGAGACTGAACATACATGATAAACAACTTTTGTATATTGTTGCTGTCCATTAAACAATTAACATTCTTTTGAACACTTGTTCCCGGGTTGTGGGAAACTAAACAATGTTATTCTATATGGTTATGTGATCCTTACATGCTATGCTTATGGCTATGTTGTCGTGAAAATTGACTAAACGCGACACAAGTCTCTGTTTGTGTTCGGGTGTCGTCATGACACGCTTGTCATCATATTTACATTGCTTCTCTATCGTATACCATGTGTTATGACGATCCCGTCTAGCTCGCATCCCCGTGTTTCCGCTGTCAGCGGGGGTGTGACAGACTGGTATCAGAGCCATTGGTTATAGAGAATTAGGCAATACACTTGACCTAGACTATAACCTAGGAACCTTCATGTAGAATGCATGCTAGGACTGGCTTGCATTTAATATTACATGTGTGTTCCTCTATACTTGTTACTTGACTCTATACACGATTCTATGCATATGTGCTTGTTATCTGATCATCCTGAGGAAGACACTATTACTCTTAGTCTTTCTCCACTGGATACCGTCATACTAGAACATTACGTTCGTATGTGCACAACATCATATCATTAGGTCGAGATACCTAAACAGAAGGGAACCTTGGTGATCACGCGTAGCATCGATCTCGGATACTAAATCCGACCCTAACATGGTTATGCCTGAAATCCTGAAAGTATGAAGGATAGGCAACTATCATTAGACATATTGTGCTTATGTGCTTGGAGTTTACTTGTTACCACATACTACTATTGGAATACTAATGGCTCATGGACATGAGGACATAACACGAACCATGCTTGATGAGTGTTGACAATACTATGATGTTAACTTGGGGTAAGTGGAGCTAGAGTGACCATGCAAGGTAAATTACCATTACGGGTGCACACGTAATTGCAATTCGCCGTGCGTGAGAAGTCTGGCAAACCTTACCATGAGGTAACGATCAGGAGCATCACAAGTTCTCTATTCTATACCCTAGGGTGTGCTAGGATCATAATTCTAGTAAGACCTCGTTAAGGGTAACAAACATTACTAACACTTGCTATTACTTCAGTCATGTCCTACTTAGAGCCTTCATGGTATTCCCAATCATGACATTGATTCTATCTTTCGTGAAACATTCCTCCACTTAGCATTTCAATAACTAAGGAACTGATTGAATGCTTAGAATGAAAGTGGACTTCCAGAAATGTAGAGGAGTGATGATACTCTCTACACATACATTATGTTATTCATTGGGATTATGCTAAGGAAAATTAGGATGACATGTAACCGGTTTAAGCATCATTCTATGTATATCGAGGGTGTGGTGGGAACGCTGCGGGGAACCCTATATATAAGCATCACCGGTATACTAAAAATGTGCTTAAACTGGGCTACGTGATGATCTTAATGGACCGAAGCATGGGTTATCGGAACTTGATAAGTGGAATCATATGTGTACCTTAAAGTGATTAAGGTTTACATGTTTACTAAAGTTTACATGTTTACACCTTTCTATGATTAGAAGATGCCGCCTCGAAGATTCACACGTAGTACCAACCAAGAAGGTGAGACCCCACAAGGCAGAGTAGGGGTAGACCACCAAGAACAGGAGGTGCTCCAGCTGGCAACAATCAGGGAACTGACAACCCTGACATAGCTGCTATGATTGCTCAGCAGCTAGCCGCACTGATTCCGACTATTGTGACTCAAGTGAGCGACACTCTTCTGAATCATCATCTCCACGGGGATCATGATACTAATTATCAACATAACCAAGGAACAGGGGAAGATACTGGGATTGGTGGAACAACTGGGAACGAAACTGGGGTCGATAATACAAGACAAGGATGTTCCTACAAGGAATTAGTGGCCTGCAAACCCCGAGAATTTGACGGGAAAGGTGGGGCGATAGTCCTAACAAGATGGCTTGAAAAGATGGAGGCAGTGATTGACATCAGTGAGTGCCTCGACAGTCAAAGAATCAAGTATGCCACATGTTCACTGCAGGGCAAGGCATTAACCTGGTGGAACACCCAGGTTCAAGCTAGAGGGAGAGAATCAGCAATGCAGATGACTTGGGATGAGTTTAAAGCATTGATCACCAAAGAATATTGCCCACTCAATGAGATGCAGAAGTTGGAGCAGGAATTTTGGAACCATGCTATGGTTGGAGCTGGGCACGCAACTTACACCGATCGTTTTCATGAGTTGGCAAGATTGGTTCCACATCTGGTAACACCGGAATCAAAGAGGATTGAAAGGTATATTTGGGGAATCGCGCCTCAAATCCGAGCATTGGTAACAACAACTGCTCCTCCCACGATTCAGAGCGCAATCCTGAAGGCCGACGCTCTAACTGATGAGATGGTAAGAACAGGGATGTTGGGTAGGGGAGCAGAGAAGAGAAAGGAGGCTGGGGAAACGGGCCGGTCTAACACCGGAAGATTTGATAAGAAGGCCAAGACAACCTGAAATTTTGTGGCTGTGACTCAAGAAAGGAAAGAATATGCTGGGCCGCACCCGAAATATAACAGGTGCACTCTTCATCATCCCCCAGCAACGCCGTGTCGGATGTGTGCGAATTGTAAGCGCCCGGGGCACCTACCGAAGGATTGTAGAACTGCGCCGAATCTAGTAGCGCCTGTCAACGCGGTTAACCCCGCCGGGAATGCCAGGGCTTATTATGAGTGCGGAGGTCTTGGTCACTACCGGTACATGTGCCCCAGACTGAATAGGGCACCGGGTCAACAAGGGAATAATCAGCAGCAAATGATGGCCATAGCTGGGAATCAAGGCCTGGCTAATCAAGGGAACATCGCTCGGGGACGTGCATTTGTCATCGGAGCTAACGATGCTCGCCAGGACCCGAATGTTGTTACAGGTACGTACTTACTCAACCACCACTTCGCATCCATATTGTTTGATACTGGAGCAGACAATGGTTTCATATCTTCTGATTTTGCAAACATGCTTGCCTTGAACCCTAGTAAACTAGAAACTAGCTTCTCCGTAGAAATGGCCAACGGTAGAGTTGTACAAGCAGATGAGATTATTAGACAGTGCTCCATGATATTGGAGAACCTTGCCTTCGACATAGACTTAATACCTTTCGAGTTGGGGAGCTTTGATGTGATTGTGGGAATGGATTGATTGTCGAAACACGGAGCCGAGATTGTTTGTCGGGAGAAAGTAGTACGAATCCCCATGCCAAACGGGGAGGTACTCAAGATTCAAGGAGAACGACTGGGAAGAACTCTGAAGCTTATCACTTGCATGAAAACGTGACGATGTTTACGGAAGCAATGTTATGCATTTCTGGCCCGTGTAGTGGAAAAGAAAGAAAAAGGCAACAAGTTGGCGGATATTCCTGTAGTACGAGATTATCTGGAAGTATTCCCTGATGACTTGTCGGGTTTACCTCCTCCACGACAGGTGGAATTTCGTATAGAGTTGGTTCCTGGAGCTACGCCGGTAGCAAAAGCACCATACCGGTTAGCGCCATCCGAAATGCAAGAGTTATCTAGCCAATTACAAGAGCTATTGGAGAAGGGTTTCATTCGGCCGAGTCATTCACCATGGGGAGCACCGGTATATTTGTCAAAAAGAAAGACGGGTCGTTCCTGTGAAGTCACTGGATCGGTAAACATCCGAGCGTGTTCTTGATGGAAGGATAAAAACCAAAGATAATCAATAACACGAACAATAATCGAATGATTTTATTGATAAAACATAACGATTTTAAGCTCGTTACAACTTAAGAATCAAAACTTTTGGCAAGGGGAGATCGAGCATGATCTCCCCTCTCATCCGGCAGCGCCTGGGCGCCGGGCACACACTCTAAAACCCTTAGGTTTCTACACACTGAAACTGGTATATATAGGCCTCGGCCCATATTAGATGCGACTGGGCCCATTCGTGCGATTGGACCATGCGCATGGTTCAATCGTACGACTGGACCATGCGTATGGTTCAATCGTACGACTGGACCATTCTTATGGTTCAGTCTTACGAATGCCCCAATCGCATCTCTCAGTCGCACGACTGGTCCATTAGCATGGCTCAGTCGTACGACTGAGTCTCATTCGCATATGCTCCTACGAATGACCCAGTTTCATGTGTTTACAAGGTGTATAACATTAAGCCTAGACTTCGTCAAGCGACGGACACACTATATATGACTATATATGCTCCAACAAATTCCCCTTGGACGTTGCTTGCGAATAGTAGATAACACCTCTTACAATCTTCAGTCAATCTTTGCTCTGGTTTCCAATAGAATCAAACGAACAACCATATTAGCCAACATTGCCGATCCGTCAGGTTACTACCATATCCCTGAAAATGAATTTAGGCACAATAGCTTCCGTTTACTTTGCAGAACACCATCATAGCAGCAAGATTCCCCATATGACTGATTTTTCCAGATAATGACATGACCAGTTTTCCATTGCTTCAATCTTCACACAATCTAACCTGTTTAACATTAACAACTGTAGAAATTCCCCCTCACGTTCAGCATATCCCAATATATATACATTGTGCTCTCCTGTCGTCTTCATACGATGTATTGGGCAAAAGGTTGAAGGTTCCAATCCACAGCTGACAATATGAAACAAATCAGCATGCACGAAGATTCATCATCAGAAACCTGCTCACATCATCACTTTCTGATTGCGTCTTTAATTTCTCTATACATGGATTCCCCCTAAGAATGAGAATCCTCTCTGTGCGGATAAATATAACTTGATTGGCCCATAAATAGTCAGATGCTCCTGACTACCCCGCAAATTCAGCACCGACAGCTGACATCATCTCTTCTCTCTTTCGTGTTCTAACAACATTCATCGATTCTGGAAGTCCAACAAATAATGGGGTATCCATCGAACTTGTTTGACATAAGAAACTCAGGGTGAATGTCCTTTGCTCATCCTCAACTCTTGCATAGACTCTCCAGGAAAATCTTCACTATTGACCCGAAGACGAACTATACATGACCCGAAAATTTTCCCAAAAAAATTTTTATTTTACCAAACTTTTTCAGAAGGCTTCCCGACTGATAAAATGGTTTAGGGAAAAATTCGTGCAAGAAGCTATTCCAGACTCTTTTTTTTTTGGTCTGGAACAAATGCGGATGAGTCAATGCAGATGGCTCATTCAGGCGATTGAACATACGAATGGCTCAGTCGCACGATTGAACTTACGACTGGTCCAGTCGCACAAATGGTCCATTAGCATGGTCCAGTCGTACGAATGGTCCATTCGCATGGTCCAGTCGTACGAATGGTCCATTCGCATGGCCCAGTCGCATAAACGGGTCTGCACGTAGAATTTCAGATCTGCAGCCGCCAAGGCTGCCAAAAACCCTAATCCGATGAATTTTACATGATTCGAACCAAAATAGACATCATCAGATTCGCAAGGGTGATAGGAACGTGGTTTTGAATTTGATTTTAACACAGAAACACCACACGTACCTAGATCTGAACAAAACACGAAGAACACGAAGTGGGTTTGACGTCAAGATCTGAAATTTGATCCAGAAATCAAGAGCTCGGGTTGCTAGAATGATTGCTAGATCATTCTAGCAGTAACCGGCTCTGATACCAATTGTGAAGTCACTGGATCGGTAAACATCCGAGCGTGTTCTTGATGGAAGGATAAAAACCAAAAGATAATCAATAACACGAACAATAATCGAATGATTTTATTGATAAAACATAACGATTTTAAGCTCGTTACAACTTAAGAATCAAGACTTTTGGCAAGGGGAGATCGAGCATGATCTCCCCTCTCATCCGGCAGCGCCTGGGCGCCGGGCACACACTCTAAAACCCTTAGGTTTCTACACATTGAAACTGGTATATATAGGCCTCGGCCCATATTAGATGCGACATGGCCCATTCGTGCGATTGGACCATGCGTATGGTTCAATCGTACGACTGGACCATGCGTATGGTTCAATCGTACGACTGGACCATTCTTATGGTTCAGTCTTACGAATGCCCCAATCGCATCTCTCAGTCGCACGACTGGTCCATTAGCATGGCTCAGTCGTACGACTGAGTCTCATTCGCATATGCTCCTGCGAATGACCCAGTTTCATGTGTTTACAAGGTGTATAACATTAAGCCTAGACTATTCGTCAAGCGACGGACACACTATATATGACTATATATGCTCCAACAGTTCCGCATGTGTATCGATTATCGCGAATTGAACAAGTTGACTGTGAAGAATCGATATCCTCTCCCCAGAATTGATGACTTATTTGATCAGCTGCAAGGAGCTTCATATTTCTCCAAGATTGATCTTCGTTCTGGATATCATCAACTAAGGGTTTTTGAGGATGACATACCGAAAACAGAATTCAGGACTCGTTATGGGCACTATGAGTTCTTAGTCATGCCGTTCGGACTGACTAATGCACTAGTGTGTTCATGGATCTGATGAATGGAGTATGCAAACCTTACTTGGATAAGTTCATGATCGTATTCATAGACGATATACTTATCTACTCTCGTTCGAAAGAAGACCAAGAGAAACATCTTCGGGCTGTATTGAGTCTGTTACAAGAGAAACTTTTCGCCAAACTCTCGAAGTGCGAGTTTTGGCTTCGAGATGTGAAATTTTTGGGTCATGTGGTTAACGAAAATGGGATTCATGTAGATCCCGGAAAGATCGAAGCAATGAAGAAGTGGGATGCACCCCAGACACCTTCAGAGATACGGCAATTCCTAGGATTGGCCGGATACTATCGTCGCTTCATTGCGAATTTCTCAAAGATTGCCCAACCGTTAACCTTGTTGACTCAGAAAGACAAAAAGTTTGATTGGGGGAAAGCATAAGAACAAGCATTCCAAATATTGAAGGAGAAGTTGTGCAACGCACCGATATTGTCCCTCCCAGACGGGACGGATGATTTTATGATGTACGCGATGCTTCACATCAAGGATTGGGTTGTGTGCTAATGCAGAAAGACAAGGTGATTGCCTATGCCTCACGACAACGTAAGGTGCATGAGAAGAATTATATGACTCATGACCTGGAGTTGGGTGCGGTAGTATTTGCACTTAAGATATGGAGGCACTATCTGTATGGAACCAAACGCATCATCTACACAGATCATAAGAGCCTTCAACACATCCTGAATCAGAAAGAACTCAACATGCGACAACGACGTTGGGTAGAGCTACTTAGTGACTACGATTGTGAAATCCGGTATCATCCGGGAAAGCAAATATGGTGGCTGACGCCCTAAGTCATAAAGAGCGCGTGAAACCACTATGTGCTCGAGCTTTGGGATTGACTATTCGAACGAACTTGAAAGCTCAGATCCAACTTGCACAAAGGGAAGCATTGAAAGAAGAAAACCTTGCGGGAGAAGGATTCCGAGGGTTAGACAAACAGATGATTTGCAAGGATGATGGTATACAGTACTTCATGGATCGCATATGGGTACCCAAATGGGGAGACGTTCGTACCCTGATCATGGAGGAAGCGCACAAGACATGATATTCTGTTCATCCTGGTGCAGACAAGATGTATCACGATCTTAAGGATCTATACTGGTGGCCAGGCATGAAGAGAGACATTGCTATGTATGTAAGCCGATGCTTGACGTGCTCGAAAGTTAAGGCTGAACATAAAAAACCATCGGGATTATTAAAGCAACCTGAAATTCCTGAGTGGAAATGGAAGAACATAACTATGGATTTCATTACCAAACTCCCTAGAATAAGTAGCGGGCACGACTCGATATGGGTCGTAGTGGATCGGATGACGAAGTCCGCTCATTTCTTACCAATCCGGGAGGATTACAAGATGGAAAGGTTAGTGAGGTTGTACATTAAAGAGGTTATGACACGGCACGGTGTGCCGGTGTCAATCATATCCGACCGTGACAGTAGATTTACTTCACGATTTTGGCAAACATTACAAAAAGCGATGGGCACTCGATTAGATATGAGTACCGCCTATCACCCACAAACAGATGGCCAAAGTGAACGAACGATACAAACGTTGGAAGACATGCTCAGAGCTTGTGTAATCGATTTTGGTGGTAGCTGGGACACTCATTTACCATTGATTAAGTTCTCCTACAACAACAGCTATCATACAAGCATTTGATGCGCTCCATTTGAAGCATTGTACGGGAGGAAATGTAGATCCCCAGTTTGTTGGGCCGAAGTTGGTGAGAGCTAGCTTACGGGCCCAGAGATCATTCAAGAGACAACTGACAAGATCTTCCAAATCAAAGACAGACTAAAAGCTGCAAGAGATCGCCAAAAGATCTATGCCGACAACCGTCGAAAGCCTCTAGAATTCAATGTTGGAGATCACATTTTACTCAAAGTCTCTCCCTGGAAAGGGATTTTACGATTTAGAAAGAAAGGGAAGTTAGCCCCTCGATACGTTGGACCATTCGAGATTACAGAAAGAATCGGTCCGGTGGCTTACCGCTTGAGGTTACCACAAGAACTCAGCGGTGTACATGATACTTTTCACGTGTCGAATCTCAAGAAGTGTTTGGCCGACGAGTCCTTACACGTACCAATTGAGGAAATCAAGATCGACGAAAAGCTTCATTTTATTGAGGAACCTATCGAGATCATGGACCGAAAGGTCAAACGCCTGAGACGCAGCAAGATACCGATCGTTCGCATGACTCTAAACGAGGACCAGAATTCACGTGGGAACGAGAAGATCAGATGAAGCTCAAGTATCCACATCTATTCCAGGATGACGCTCTTGGACCTAGCACCAGTAGAATTTCGGGACGAATTCTCTCAACTGGGTGATACTGTGACATCCGTCACCTCAAGGTCCGTCATTTAACGTGAAATTTCTTTAACTATCCTTAAAGCGTTCATTTTTCATCTTCATGGATTATTCGTGAGGACAACATGTTTGATTTGTTTTCCGTTTCAGTGGTGTTATCAATATTTGCAATCATATCATTCAAAAACGAATAATCACAACCGACATCACTAATTATACTATGTTACATAATATAAACATCATTAACAACAACATGTTCAAGATATAAACAACATTAAACGCATCCTTATAATTAGTATAACGCGCGTATCTACGTCGTTATCAACCAAAACAAGTTTGGGGACTCGGAGGCTAAGTGCAGGGGCTAAACTTGACAAATTACTAAACTAGGCTGGGTATAAATACCCCACACCAGCCTTTAGCCTTCACATTCTCTTCTTCTTTTTCCTGATCTTCTCCTTCATCGCTCTTCTTCATCCTTGCACCTAGAACCGCCCCGTTTTCTTCGTGTTCTCACCGTTTAGACTACTACCATAGCTTAGACATCATGTTTCAAGCAGGTAGCCGACCTCGGTTGTCCATTTTTTCTTATTTCACTTCTGCGTTTTCTAGGGTTTCGGGTGCTCGGGTTCATTCGAGCACATAAGGTCGTGTGGGCTTGTGTGTTGCGTTTCTGAGTCTGTTTCTTGTTTAGACATGTTAGAATGTGGATTTTGGAAGTTCTTGGGGTGTAAAACGAGTGCCCGGAGCAGCTGGACGCTGCTCTGCACTTCAGCAGTCGCGAACTTACTGTTTAGACGACTGGGTCTTTCAGGCGACTGAGCCGTGCGACTGAGTGAGTCGTGCGACTGAGTCCATGCGTATGGGTGTGTCGTGCGATTGAATGCATGCGATTGAGAGTGTGTGCGATTGAGTCAATGCGGATGAATATGTGCGACTGTGTGTATCGCGCGACTGAAGGTCCAGTCGCACGAATGAGAGTTCAGTCGTACGAATGAAGCTGATTCGCACGACTGAAGGCTGAATCGTGCGAATGGAAGGTTGAGTCGTGCGATTGGGTGCTGTGTGGTACGACTGAGTGCTTAGTCGCACGAATGGGAGTTCAATCGTGCGAATGAAGCTAATTCGCATGACTGAAAGCTGATTCGTACGAATGGAGTGTCCAGTCGTGCGTCTGGTCTTGTCGTGCAAATGGAATCATTGTGTGTGAAGTCAGTCTTCCTGTGTGTGGTGTGTGTTGTCGTGTGATGTTAAGGTGACATTGACACGGTTGGCATTGCTAATGACGATCTTTAAGATTAACACTATTGAACTTATTAATGTTATATCAAGTCCAATCAACTTAACATTTTACAATTTGTAACAAACGAATCATAACACAAACGCTTACCTAGTATTTTTATGACAGTGGTAACACTTTTACACAAATGTTATCGACAATGGCAACGTTACTAGTATCTAGATCTATATAAGATCCATTGTGTGTGTTTGCGTGCAAGTGTTAACCACAACCAAACCGAAACTGCCCGAACCTATTGAACATCATCTTATGCTTTATGCTCATTATTAATGCTTGTCAGTAACTGTCAATAGGTGTTGACTGTTCATAGCATTCTACTATTGGGAATATTCATCATTCGTGCTTATCATCTATTCAGTGAGTTTCGTGGCCCCTTTTTACGCTTATATAACTTTAAAACATTTCCAAATTTGGGGGAAAAGAATTCTCGCTTACTTAACACATTTTCAAGCACCTTCCCTAGTGGAAGTCTGCTGCAACATTTATGGTTAACTTATCTTGCTTATCTTGTTGAATGATGCTATTATGACTCTTGACTCTATGCTATGTTGCTACCTTGTATATTACTTGGTGGCTTTACATTACTATGCGCTATTACTTGATGTTATGTGTTGTATGATGTTACTTGTGAATACTATTGACCTTAGATGCTCTCGGCGGTGTGGTTCTTCTTTGTGGGTCTAATTTGTGGTTCTTCTTTGCCGAGCATCCAATACAACCATTAGTCTCGGTAATGGGACCTAAGGATTGGTTTGGTTGTATCCTATACGTATGCGCTTTGTGGATCTTGCTACATCATGTGAAACTTGTCTTTCAATACAACCATTAGTCCCGGTAATGGGACCTAAGGATTGGTTTGGTTGTAACCTATACATATGCGCTTTGTGGATCTTGCTACGTCATGTGAAACTTGTCTTTCAATATAACCATTAGTCCTGTAATGGGACCTAAGGATTGGTTTGGTGGTAACCTATACGTATGCACTTTGTGGATCTTGCTACGTCATGTGAAACTTGTCTTTCAATACAACCATTAGTCCCGGTAATGGGACCTAAGGATTGGTTTGGTTGTAACCTATACGTATGCGCTTTGTAGATCTTGCTACGTCATATTAAACTACTTACGCTTTGGGAATGCTCACTTTACAGCCATCAATTCTCGTATGGAACCGATGTTTAGGTTTGGCTGTAGCTATCCATATCTGGTAAAACCGCTTACACATAAGTGTAGATGCGGTAACTCTTATTAAACTTATAAGTTGTTTCATCTTAACATCTTTTATTACTTAAAACCTGTGAAACTCACCAACAATTATGTTGACTGTTTTGAGCTTATCTTTTCAGGTGATCGAGGTAATTGAAGATTCTAGGAGTGCTGCCTTTTAGTGGAGACCCTAGGATGCATTTTTGAGACTGAACATACATGATAAACAACTTTTGTATATTGTTGCAGTCCATTAAACAATTAACATTCTTTTGAACACTTATTCCTAGGTTGTGGGAAACTAAACAATGTTATTCTATATGGTTATGTGATCCTTACATGCTATGCTTATGGCTATGTTGTCTTGAAAATTGACTAAACGCTACACAAGTCTCCGTTTGTGTTTGAGTGTCGTCATGACACGCTTGTCATCATATTTACATTGCTTCTCTATCGTATACCATGTGTTATGACGATCCCGTCTAGCTCGCATCCCCGTGTTTCCACTGTCAGCGGGGGTGTGACAATATCTTTTAAGTGTTTTTTGACGCTTGACATAGAATTTTAGGATGCCCTCTTAAGGTTATGTGGAAACGGATTTATAACTTCTTTTGTAAGTTTCAAAGACATATACAAGTGTTATTGAATTTCATATGATATTTTTTATATTTTATAGCATGTCTATGCTTGGACAAACAAAAATATGGCTTGGTGGACATATGAGATTATAAGAACCGGTAGATGTCGGGTTAGGATTGTTAGATGATTCTTTCGTCTGAGTTTTTGAACCTAATATACTGATACGATGTTGGTACACATGTCCCCAGTTCTAGTCTAGTGAGCTACAATGTAATAGAACTTCTTCTTGTAACACATATGTAATGTTTGATCATTATAATGAAAATCTCTTGTACTTATGTTTATTGGTTGTTTACATGTTATATCTATTCATACCAATTATTAGTACATGCATATATGACAATGTTATATAGGTTTACAGTTGTTAGACATAGGTTTGAACCATCAAAGGTTCAAGAATGTGTTTAACTAAGTTATCTGATTCAGTCGCACGACTGGACCATGCGAATGGGCCAGTCACACGAATGAACTAGGTGATTGAATCAATCGCACGGTTGAGTCATAAGACTGACTCTAGCGTACGAATGAACCAGTCGTATTATTCAATTGCACGACTGAGCCAGTCGCAAGGTTCAGTCGCACGAATGATAGCTGTAACCTATAAATACCACTTAATTTGTGGAAAAACGTAACACTTCGAATACTTGAAACCCTAGTTGACCCAGAATATCCAGTTCGTCCATTCCAAGTTCATAGAACGTCCCAGATCATTCCTAGTCTATTCTTAACGTTTTGTAATCGTTAGGATTGATCTTGATTTCGTTCTCCCTGATTGGATCGCCAATCAAATAGGATTCTGCACTATTTGATCCGGTATAACGAAGAATCAGTTAGAACTCCGTACGTACACGGTCCTAACAAGTGGTATCAGAGCATAGGCTCTTGATTCTTCGTTGATTCAATCGTGTTTGTGAAAAAGTCTACGGTTTTACGCGAAAAGATCCAATCTTTCTGCTAAAAATCGATTTTTTACGTGTGCATGTTCTGAAAAATCAATATTTTTCGAGTTTCAGCCGTCTAGGGTGCAAAAACTTGCGTACTAGGTCAAAGTGTGCGAAAAATCCCGTTTTCAGCAGACCCAGTCGCATGATTATCTCAAT
The DNA here is from genome assembly GCA_024085815.1 of Flaveria linearis. Classification (NCBI taxonomy): domain Eukaryota; kingdom Viridiplantae; phylum Streptophyta; class Magnoliopsida; order Asterales; family Asteraceae; genus Flaveria; species Flaveria linearis. The sequence continues at coordinate 26,551,587 of CM044016.1, read as the reverse complement.
CGTACGACTAACCCAGTCGCCCAGGTCATTCACCCGATTGAGTCAGTCGCTGTGTCAAATCGCCCGATTGAGTCAGTCGCCTTCTCCAGTCGCCCGTTTGAGTTCAATTGCACGATTGTATCTCAGTCGCCTTTTCAATCGCACGTTTAAGTCCAATCGCATACTGTTAGTGTCAATCGCATCCCAATCGTACCTCCCAATCGCATAACAGTCTGTTAAAGTCAACCTTCATTATGGAATCCGAAAACTTCACATTCTCAGCAGGGAAAGACTCAAGGATCCAGAACCTACTGCTTCTGGAGAATGAGATTGGTAATCACAATAAGCTGCCTAAGCTTCTATCCATTAGTGAGTTCCTGCAGTGGAAGCAAAGGTTTGAGATTCATCTCAATGGCGTGCTCAAAAGACTGCCTATAATGCTGAAAAGAAGGCTTATGCTATGCTCACCCAGTCTATTCCTAAAGAGACCTCCCATCAGTATTCGGATCAGAAACAGAGTATTCTGAGAAGGGATCAGAAACTCAACTCTGAAATCCTTGAAGGCCAAAGCTCTCAAAAAGGAGTTTGACAATTTCTCTGCTATTGGGAACGAGAGCTTGGACGACATCATTGACCGCTTCTATCATCTAATGAGTGAACTTCACACTCATGGGGTTACAACGTCTAAAGAAGAAAAGGTCGTCAGTTTAGCTGAAGGTCTTCCAGAAAATGGGATTCATTTATTTCCGCCTTGAGACACAATTCAGTTCTCGAGACTTTGGATATAAATGACTTTATTATGAAACTGCGAGAGGAAGAGGTCAGACATAAGTATAAGGCGAAGAAGGGTGCATATGCTCAGGATCCTACTCTTTTCAATGTGACTCCAACTCCAATTGCAAAGTCTTCCAATGCTCCTCTGCAGACTGCATTTGTTTCTAATACATCTGGTCAAAGCTCATCGTCTGGGGGTGAGTCATCTGTTTCATCAGGAGTTCAACACAGTATTACTGAAGCTCACTCGACAAAGTTAATAACTGAGAACCTGGGTAAAGTCACTGTGGAAGTTGCCAAGGAACACATGGACCTACTTGCTGCAGTGGTTCATTCCTATGATGGTTTGGTTGCAGGGAAGATAGGAAACTGCCACTTGGCTGATGAAGACTATGAGCTGGTGGATGAAAATGAGTTGGAGAGGATGGGCATTATGTGGGCTCTCGCAAGTGCTGTGCGACGAGCAAAGAAGTTTGTGAAGAAGACAGGGCAGAATCTCGTGGCTACAAAAGATACTACTTTTGGGTTTGACAAGTCCAAAGTCACGTGTTTCAACTGCGGTGAGAAAGGACACTTCAAGAGGGAAAGTGTGAAGCCTAAAAAGACTGGGAACGGAAATCCATTCTCCTCGTTCAACAGGCAAGATAAAGATAAGAAGCCAGTTCCAGCAGGAAGTGATTCCAAGGCTTTGGTGGCACAAGGTGATGAAGGACAGGACTGGTCCTTCCGGTTCTTATCTGATGGTGAAGCCAACATAGCCTCTGTCGAGGACCTAAATGAAGACTCAGCAAGTGAGGGGGAGAACTCAGCTGAGCTTGACAATGCTGAATTGGATGATGACATAGCTGATGTTGATCAGCTTGTGGAGAATGAACTGAATGCTGCGTCTGAAGCACAATCTGAACCCCAAAATGCTTTCATGGCTGGAACATCTACATCGGCACAGGTAGAATCAAAGGATGAATTATTTACTAAACATGCTTGTGTTGAATGTGAAAAATTTAGGGAAAGCATTGACCTGAAATTTGCTAGGTTATTAGATCATAATGATAACTTAGTAAAGGATTTAAAATTGTGCAATGAAGCAAACAGAATCTTAAAACAGAATGAAAACAGTTATAAAGAAAAGATTGATGCATTAAAGAAACAGTTAAAAGAAACTGAAGTTGTTGCCTTTAACCAAGAAAATGATATGAAGTTTTATTTAAAGACAATAGAAGAAACTAAGAAGGAACGAGCGGTTTTACAAGTTGAAAACGAGTCTTTGCAACAAAGACTCCACAGTCTAGCTAGTTCCTTACATATTTTGAAAAACTTGGTTAAAGAACGCAACAACGGGGAGGGTTTGGGTATAAAGTTGTGCCACCACCACATGAGTCCTTTTTAAACATCAAACAACGTCCAATTAATGATAACCGCATAAAGGATCATGTGGTGACAACTCCTCTAGTCTGTGATCCGGATACAGCAGTCAACTCTGCTCCTTCGGTTCCTGACCAGACAGCTTCTGCATCAAGCACAAAAATCACTGGCAAGGGAGTGGAAGAGAATGTTCAACAATCTCATGGGTTGGGTAAAAAATCAACTTCCAAACAACTAAAGATTTCCAAAGACACTCAAGCTAAACCAGTGAAGCAAGATAATCACCAATTTCCAAGATCAAACACAAATCATGTTAAACAAGTTAAATTTGTCAAAGGAGGTGAAAATCTTAAAAGTGATAATAAAAAGAAAGAATCTGAGGTTTATTCACCACCCCACAAGAGATCTCCTAGCCCTGATGAATGGAGATCCTGCTATACTTGTGGTCAGCGCGGTCATATTCGACTAATTGTCCTCGCTATCAGACACCAAGAATTAAGGTTGAGCTATACGACAAAGTCAAAGTAGATTCAAAACAGCGTTCTAAGACTCCAGTTAGATCGAAAACACCTATTAGGTCTAAAACACCTTCTAGGTCTTTTTCGTCTCCACCTCGCCAAAGGCAAAACAGACAAGTCCCCGACAAGTCCGTGATGCCAGAGGTAAAACCTGTTTCTGAATCTAAACCATCTGCTCAAACCGTAAACCAGTCTAAGGTTACCACAAACAATCCTTTCACAGGGATGGTTTATGGAAAGCCAAGACAACTGGTGTCTGAAAGCAAGGACAATCTAAAAGTTGAGATTCCACCCACTGATAAAGGACAGTGGGTCGAATTCATGATGGTTGATTCCTCTGGAAACCCAAGCCAGTCAAGGCTTGGGTCCCATCCTTAACTGATGATTTCTCATATGTGCAGGTTGTCCGCTATAGTGCGTCTACAAATACATGGATAGTAGATAGCGGAGCTTCCAGGCACATGACGGGAAACAAGTCTCTTCTTTTCAATGTCAAACAAATTAAAGGGGGACACGTTTCCTTTGCTGGTAACAAAGGAGGATACATTACCGCTTAGGGCAAAGTAGGTAATGACAAGGTAAGATTCGACAAAGTCAACTTTGTTCAGCAGTTAGAAAACAATCTGCTTTCTGTGTCTCAGATTTGTGACAAGGGATTCAAAGTCATGTTTGATAATCACAAATGTTACATTCTGAAGAAAGAAATGGATATTCCAGAGGAACAGGTATTAATGTCAGCATCTAGATATAATGACTTGTATGTTCTAGATATGTCTAATGCCTCTACTAGTGCTTCTACTGTTCAATGTTTCTTATCTAAAGCTACAGAGAAAGACTCCATTCGTGGCACAGAAGAATGGGACACATTAATCATAGGAAGATGAATCACCTGATTCATAACAACCTAGTTGATGGAGTTCCTGTCAAGAACTTCAAGCTTCCTGATTTTTGTGTCTCATGCAAGAAAGGAAAGCAAACCAGGAAATCTCACAAGACCAAGAATGTCCATTCTATTGAGATACCCCTGGAGCTACTGCACATGGATCTTTTCGGTCCAGTTAGCACGAAGAGTATCGCTGGAGACTGGTACTGCTTCGTAGTCACCGATGACTACTCACGATTCTCGTGGGTGATGTTTCTGAAAGCTAAGTCAGAAACATTTGAGTCATTCAAAGTGCTGGTCATCACTCTGGAGTCACTTTACAAGCTTAAAGTGAGAAAGATTCGCTCAGATAATGGAACCGAGTTCAAGAATCAGTGGATGGATGCGTTCTGCAAAGAAAAGGGAATTGTTCATCAATTCACCTCTGCATACACTCCACAGATGAATGGAGTTGCTGAGCGAAAGAACAGGAGTCCGATCAAGACAGCCAGGACTATGTTGACAGACTCAAAACTGCCAGTACAGTTCTGGAAGGAGGCTGTAGCCAACGCTTGCTACACAGTTAATCGTGTGTCAGTAGTGAAGAGGCACGGGAAGACTTGCTATGAGTTGCTACAGAAGCGTAAGCCAAACCTGGAGTATCTGGAACCTTTCGGTGCTCCTTGTACTCTTCTGAAGAAAACTCAAGATGGCAAGTTCAATGAAAAGGCAGATCAGGGGATCTTTCTGGGATACAGTATACCCGACAAACGAGTTTACAACACTTTACTGGTCAGGTAGAAGTATGGTGCAACGTTGATGTTCAACGTTTCACTATCCCCCCTGCTGGAAAAGGTCCATCGTCATTCTTCGACTACGATGGCTTTTTCAAATCATTCAATCTTCCTCAGATAGTTTCAGATGATGATATTGCTACTCAGATGATGCACGATGTTCTCAACTCACCGAATCTGGATACTAGCAATACCACTCCTACAAGTGGGTCATCGGGATCTGCCTCAGCCGATCAGAATGATAGTGAAGACTCATCAGAGGATGAAGAGGCATCTGAACCAGGACAAACACCTAATGTTGATCCAGAAGGGAGCTCTTCAGGTGCTTCACCTGCATCTGGAACCACAGACACTGAACCTCCAGTCACGACTATGGACTCTGAAGTTGTCGTTCCGACAACTCCTTTGACTAGGATCAGTACAAGTCATCCTCCAGATGCTATCATTGGTGATCTCCACTCCGGCATGCAGACTAGAAGTCGATTGTACACTGCTGATTACGCTGAAGTAATGGAAAAGGGCTACGTGAATGATGGAGCTTACAGATGTTTTGTCTCTCTAATTGAACCCAAACATGTAAGTGATGCCCTTAAGGATGAAGCATGGGTCAATGCTATGCAAGAGGAGTTGCTACAATTCAAGAAACTTGGAGTGTGGACTCTTGTTGACCGACCCAAAGGAGTCAAGGTTATTGGTACCAAATGGGTACTAAAGTGCAAGAAGGATGACCAGGGTGCTGTTATCAGAAACAAGGCACGGTTGGTTGTTCAAGGCTTCAGACAAGTCGAAGGAATCGACTACAATGAAGTCTTTGCTCCCGTAGCTAGAATGGAAGCAATTCGTATCTTTCTAGCCTACGCCTCTTACATGAAGATCAAAGTTTATCAACTAGATGTTAAGAGTGCATTCTTGCATGGGGAAATCCGTGAAGAAGTATATGTAAGTCAACCCGAAGGATTCGAAGATCCTTATCATCGGGATAGAGTCTACAAGTTAGACAAGGCTCTGTATGAGCTCCATCAGGCTCCTCGAGCTTGGTATGAAAAGCTCTCCACCCATCTGTTGAAACATGGCTTTCGCAGGGGTGTGATTGACTGTACATTGTTCATCAAAGAGAAGGATGGTGATTTGCTTTTGGTGCAGATTTATGTGGATGACATAATTTTCGGCTCACGAAACGAAGGGTTATGTAAAGAGTTTGAATCTGTGATGAAGGCTGAGTTTGAGATGAGTGCCATGGGAGAAATGAAGTTCTTCCTCGGATTACAGGTGGACCAAACACCTACCGGCATCTTTTTGCATCAAACTAAGTATGTCAGTGACATTCTTAGTCGCTTTGATATGGACAATGTCACTACAGCCGGTACCCCTCTCGCCACAAATCACGATGTGGCTCCTGATGAGAATGGGGATTTGGTGGATGCCACCATGTATCGTGGGATGATCGGATCTCTCATGTACCTCACTGCCTCTCGTCCAATATCATGTATGCCACATGTTTATGTTCCCGATATCAGGCAAAACCTAAAGTCAATCATCTGATTGGAATCAAGAGGATTTTTCGTTATCTGAAGGGTACTCCAACACTGGGGTTGTGGTATCCTCATGATGATGACTTTGAGCTAACGGCGTATAGTGACTCGGATTACGGAGGCTGCAAAATGAATTACAAGTCTACGTCAGCAGGATGTCAATTTTTCGAGAGAAGATTGGTAACTTGGCAGTGCAAGAAGCAGACATCAGTTGCTCTGTCTACCTGTGAAGCTGAATACGTTGCCGCCGCCAGCTGCTGCTCTCAAATCATTTGGATTCAACAGCAAATACGGGATTACGGTTTGCATTTCACTTCTACTCCTATCTATGTTGATAATTCTGCTGCAATTGCAGTAACTAAAAATCCGGTTCAACATCCTAAGACCAAACACATAGGCATAAAGTATCATTTCATACGCGATTGCTATGAAAAACACTTAATTGATGTGGTCAAAATTAACACGGATTTTCAACGCGCTGACCTCTACACCAAACCATTTGATAAACCAAGATTTTTCTATCTGCTAGAGGTTAACGGGGTTTGAAAAGCAGAAACAGTGATGTGATATTAGCAGAAACAGATACATAGTCCGACACCGTTTTTCTTTATTTTTCGTCTTTTATTTTATTTTATTTTTTTTAATTTCCTTGTTGTTATAAAAAATCCAAAAACACAAAAAGATTTTCTGTTTTAGAATTTTAGGGGGAGATTAGGTTTAATTCAGTATTTATTTACTTAAAAAAAGGAGGGAAGGTGAGTAAAGCTGAAAAGGCAAAGACAACAAAACAGGAAATATGACTCGACAAAAATTGGAAGATGATAGTACACAGGCATCGAGTTATTTGGAACAACAATATGATTTTGAGATCAAAAATGTTAATTAACTTACTGAAAAGGTAAAAATCAGAGAAGTCTAAGTCTAACAAAATGGGAAAATGATAGTACGTTTGATGGTTACTGTAATTACACGGAGAAAGTTGATCTAGGGAGGTGCTAGTTCATTATATGATGTGTCAGTAGATTCAACACAATAGACAAGTAGACGTCATTGGTAAACTTAATCTAAACTAAATGGTTCAATCAACTGTGGGTTCCCATCTTATCACTGGTTAACACAATCAGCTCTTCCGATAAGGGATAACTAGCAAATAAATGCCACCAAAGGTGTGCAAATGACCACAAAAAGAGCAAAGCACGGAAAAAAATTGAATATTAGCGTAATCAAGCTAATAACTTATGTTGTTGGTGCGCTATGTGCAAAAGAAAATAAGAAATGCTCTAACAAGGAGATAGGTTGTGTGCCTCTCTGCTGTGCAATGGCACTGACCTGAGGATAAACATAATCAACATATTCTAGACTTCATTGTTGTTTGCCGCCTCTCTGCTGTGCGATGGCACTGACCTGAGGATTGCTTCTCTTTGAAAGATCTAAGAATAGTCTCTTCTTGCAAAAATACCTAAATACTGCTCGAAAGTCCATTAAGGAATGCTGATTACCATATAAGCGTGGGATACACAAATGTTGTTTGAAATAATATAACATAATTCTTTACCAATGTGTGTCAAAAGTCTGTGTATGAATTTAAGTGGACAAGTATACTGACAATCGTCTTGTATGCACCGACTGAAGTTGACAATCAAAGTGTGTTACGTATCATATCAAACATGATTTCCAGTTAGTACTTAGAAGTCTTAGATCAGAACAAACTGTGATATGTCATCATGAAAGGTGAAATCAACTCATAATGTTCCATGTAATGGTGTATATGCCTGTCTGATTCCAAATGAGTCTGTTCCTGACATAACGTCAATGCTGATAGGCTACACAAACCTGCCCTAACAAAAATCACAAAAGATGTTCATTTTGTTCGTAGTTTAATATTTTAAATTTGTTAGTACTAGTGTGTCAATGTCAGACTGTGTGTATGGTTATCTGTTAATGTCACTAAACGAGCTTAATGTTTATTTAAATTATTTCTGAAAGGATAAAAATATCACGTCTGAGGTGATAAGTTGGTTAAAGGATCACGTCTGAGGTGATCGGGTGGTTAAATGGATCACGTCTGAGGTGATCGGGAGGTTAAATGGATCACGTCTGAGGTGATCGGGTGGTTAAATGGATCACGTCTGAGGTGATCGGGTGGTTAAATGGATCATGTCTGAGATGATTAATTGCACATAATGTTTTATCAAATGTTGAAGGAAAACTATGTGTCAATAACTGAAATGACTAAGATTGCACAAGTATAGCCAAATAGCACAACTTCATGTTGAGTATGATCAGTCATACGAAAGGGCTATACGATTGAAGACAATCGTACGATTGGGACATGCGAATGAGCCCAATCGGCCGATTGAAAGTGACTGACTAGGTCAAACGTGCGAATGGGGTGTGCGAATGAATCTAATCGAAGGATTGAAGGTGACCGACTGTAACAGTAATTTGGATGAACCTCAATCGCCCGATTGGAGATGAACGATTGGGTAGATTGAACGACTGAGACTCAGTCGCCCGACTGACCAAGGCGACTAGGCTCAGTCGCCTGACAGGAATTTGCCCTAGTATAAATACAAGCCGAATCATCATCAGTCGCTTATTCACCCAAATCGCCCCCTCTATTCGCCCGACCTAACGAACAATGTGCTTATACAGGTAATATTCGTGGTGTTTTAACTTTGAAAACGATCAATGACATCAAGAATCACTCGAATTCTGACCAAACAGTACCCGAGAACATAATGACCAAATAGACAACCAAAACTGATCTAAACGTTCAAACAAAAGTTAAAATATGCTTAATCGGTCATTTCTGAGTCTAATGAGCCAAATTTCGACGTCTAACATCAAGTATGGCTCAAAATACAAATTTGAATTGACAAACCGTCGAGTACACGACTAGACACATTGATGAACTCCAATCGCCCGACTAAGAAGACGACTAGTCTCAGTCGCCCGACTGAGATGGACGAATGATTCAATCATACGACTAGGTTCATTCGCTTGACTTAGTCGCCCGTATGAATCAATTCACTCATTTAAAACTCAGTCGTTCTACTCAGTCGCACGACTATGTTTATTCGGTAGCTCAGTCGCCCTACTTAACCAAAGTGTAAAACCCATTGACTTTGAATTTGCTATCTTCTGCATGCACTGACGTTTACTTACAATGTGACAGATGGCAAGTCGTTGGATCATGAGCACGAAGCACAACATCTGTGCCCATCTTGATCTGACCTCCAAGAATGCAGCTGAGTTCACTGGCATAATTTCATTCCTACGAAGATCGAGGATCTTCAGGGCGATATCTACACCCTGCACTCCATACGCTCATTACAGCAGGCATTCTGGGAGAATGCTGTTGTAGATAGATCAGTCGAGCCCTATCGGATCAGGAGCTCCATCCTTGGTCATGCTATAGAGATCACTGAGGAGGACTTAAGGACAGTCCTTGAGTTTGGAGATGATAGCGACTGTCCTACCCGTTTGCACCGATGACTGTTAGAGGGTGTTTCCTATGGGCAAAGTACACTGGGACATCAACTCAGGGATGCTCAATAAGAGCAATCTCTGCCCCCAGTTCAAGTATCTTGCCCACATCATGCTCAGATGTATTGCCTCAAGGAAAGGGGGATTCGATGAACTCTCTGAGCAGATACAGAACGCCTATGTTGCGTTAGTGCTGAACCATCCGTTCAGCTTCTCCCGGATGATCTTCACTTACCTAGTGGAGAACATAGAGGTGAAGGGCAGAGAAGGGTTCTGCATGTATCCTCGCTTCCTGCAAATGATTATAGACCAGAAGCTTCCCCAGCTCCCAAAAGCTAAAGATGATGCTGTCGTCCTGGAGATCATGGACGACACTACATTGGAAGGATGAAAGTATACCGGGGCAAGCAGGTCAAGCCCCCGGTGAGGAGTTTGTTTGGGCATTTGGCCCGTGAGGATTACGTGGCGCCAGCTAGGAGGAAGTGGCGTCACGATGATAGTGACTCGGATGTCGAGCCGATTGCTTTTCCCTCTGATGACTCCGACGACGACGATGATGGTACTGATCAAGGGGGAGTTGGTCAGGGAGGACCAGAACCAGCTCCAATTCATCCTGATTTTGATGTGCAAGAAGAGGAGGATTCTGATGATGTGCCACTTACCCGGACCGTGGGCAGTCGGGTAGTGGCCACTGAGCAGGGAATACAAGCGGTTGGTGGACGGGCAGGAGAGTCTGGGAGCTCTTCAGCTGATCCATCTTACAACCCAGCCTCTCCCGGCAACCGAGGGGGAGCCTCCGTGTCAAGGGGGACGCGGAGGAAACATATGGCTCGACCTCATGGGCTGAAGCCGAAACGCCAAAGGCTTAATCTGCTCACTACCATCACCACACCACTACCTCTACACCACCTACTACCACAGCCACCACATCCACCGCATCCCAAGCACCTCAAACCACCACCACTATCCCTACATCTCACACTCCCACCACCACCACCACTGTACCACCTACTACTTCAGTCCCACCGCCTCCCATATTCACCACAGCCACCACAACCACCACCACTCACCAAACACAACCCTCATTTGCCTCCTCGAGCTTAGTTCTACCACCTATCTCTGTGGTTGAGCAACTTGCTGCTCTAAACAGCATGGTGCTCCAGCTGCTAGCCTCCGACAAGGCCAAGTCTGCTCAGATTCTTCAGCTGCAAGAGCAAAGTTCTATACAAACAGCTGAGATTGAGAGACTGAGGGAGTTGACATCTTCACAAGCCAAGTTGATCACTGCACAGACTGATCAGATCACAGGCTTGCTTCAACACGAAGCTGAGACTAATGAGAAGATGGGGAAGCTGGAGGCGGCTCACAAGACTCTATTGCTAAAGCTGAAAGGCACTTAGAGTGAGCCCCTCAAGATAGGAGAAGATGAAGGTGATGATGATGAAGAGGATGATGAAGATGATGATAGTGATGATGATGACGAGGAAGGTGATGATGAAGATAAAGATGATGATGATGATGAAGGGGACGCTGATGCATCTACCTCTGCCTCTGGTCAGGAGCAACGAACCAAGAAAAGACAAGACCAGGGAGCATCAACTGATGCACCACCTTCCTCCCCTTCTGCTGGAGATCCAGCAATGATCCAAGACAAAAGTACTGATTAGATGTTTATTTCTAAAGCTTTTGTACTTGATTCATATTTTGACTTATATGAAACTCTTGTAAATATTTAAATGATTAATGTTTAATTAACTTGAGTTTATACTAATGTTTGCTACTCTACATGTTGATATTAAACAGATAAGGGATTTCAGCAAGATGAGCATGATGTTGCTCCCCTCCAACAGGTCAAGTCTCAACTCACAATGATTCTTGATCTGCAGGGGATCATCAGAAGGTCAGTGAGTTATACTCCAGAAGAAGGAGAAATTATTCACGACCTTACTGATGAGCAGCTTGCTGAAATATTTCGTCTGAATCCAGACGAAATTGTTAAGGATGCTCCAATTTTTGATGACGCTGAAGATGACGAGCTCAACGATGTCGAAGAAATCGAAATTGAAGATATCACAGATCAGCACTATCCAGAATACACTGATCAAGAGGGAAACGTGTTTCCAGATTTGGTAAACAACCTTGACAGTGACATTCTGGATAAACTCAGCGATAAGGAGAAAGGATCAGAAGCCTCAACAACTCAAGCCCAAGCCTCGGACGCCGAAGTCGATATTCGAAAGGCTGAATGTGCGGCTTGCTTCGCCGAGGTCCGAGGCCAACATGCTACAGAGACACAGAATACCTACACCAAACTCTACAAAGTCAAGAAAAACATGAAGGTGTCAGGGAAAATTATAGCATGGGCTCACTTTGAGGATCTTGGGGTTTATGCTGTGAAGAGAGAGAGGGGAATAGGGTACTTCAGATTCCCTCACGATCTGAAGACTCTCCCTGGTTTTGAGCTCAACCAGCTGGCGCGCCTGAAGCTATTATACGCTGATCCGAAGAAAATGTCAGGCTGGTTTGAGGCTGCCCTGAAAAGGGAGTACAGGACTAGATGGGTCAACTTCAGACCACAGCAGGCCACACGTTACATCAGAAGGTCTGAAGTGAGTCCCATTACTGGTCTACCGAAGATTGTCCTGAAGTGGCGACCTCCGCGCACAATGTCCCGAATTCCACTGAGGGAGATGCCACAGGACTTTACCCCACACTTTAAGTGGTGGTATTATGACTGGCGCTCAGGAGAGGCAGTCATTGTTTTGGAGAAGGACGGATCGATGGACACAATAAGGGTGTTTGATCCTATGTGGCTAATAAACTTGTCAGCGTCCGATGTTTATACGCTGTATAAGTGGCCACTGTTTTTTGACATGCAGGATATAGTGCAAGCAATGCAGTTTCAGCATATCATACGACTATGCTTCGCACTGAATATCCATGTCGGGGTTTCACGAGAAGAAAGAGTTAAGAGATTTGAAGAATTCAAGAAAGAAGTCAAGGTCTAGGTAGAACTAGGTCCAAGGGGGAGTTTGTTGGTACACATGTCCCCAGTTCTAGTCTAGTGAGCTACAATGTAATAGAACTTCTTCTTGTAACACATATGTAATGTTTGATCATTATAATGAGAATCTCTTGTACTTATGTTTATTGGTTGTTTACATGTTATATCTATTCATACCACTTATTAGTACATGCATATATGACAATGTTATATAGGTTTACAGTTGTTAGACATAGGTTTGAACCATCAAAGGTTCAAGAATGTGTTTAACTAAGTTATCTGATTCAGTCGCACGACTGGACCATGCGAATGGGCCAGTCACACGAATGAACTAGGTGATTGAATCAATCACACGGTTGAGTCATAAGACTGACTCTAGCGTACGAATGAACCAGTCGTATTATTCAATCGCACGACTGAGCCAGTCGCAAGGTTCAGTCGCATGAATGATAGTTGTAACCTATAAATACCACTTAATTCGTGGAAAAACGTAACACTTCAAATACTTGAAACCCTAGTCGACCCAGAACGTCCAGTTCGTCCATTCCATGTTCATAGAACGTCCCAGATCATTCCTAGTCTATTCTTAACGTTTTCTAATCGTTAGGATTGATCATGATTTCGTTCTCCCTGATTAGATCGCCAATCAAATAGGATTCCGCACTATTTGATCCGGTATAACGAAGAGTCAGTTAGTACTCCGTACGTACACGGTCCTAACAAGAGCCCATTCGCACGGTCCTAAAAAGTGTATCAGAGCATAGGCTCTTGATTCTTCGTTGATTCAATCGTTTTTGTGAAAAAGTCTACGGTTTTACGCGAAAAGATACAATCTTTCTGCTAAAAATCGATTTTTTACGTGTGCATGTTCTGAAAAATCAATATTTTTCGAGTTTCAGCCGTCTAGGGTGCAAAAATTTGCGTACTAGGTCAAAGTGTGCGAAAAATCCCGTTTTCAGTAGACCCAGTCGCACGATTATCTCAATCGTACGACTGAACCCAGTCGCCCAGGTCATTCGCCCGATTGAGTCAGTCGCTGTGTCAAATCGCCCGATTGAGTCAGTCGCCTTCTCCAGTCGCCCGTTTGAGTTCAATTGCACGATGTATCTCAGTCGCCTTTTCAATCGCACGTTTAAGTCCAATCGCATACTGTTAGTGTCAATCACATCCCAATCGTACCTCCCAATCGCATAACAGTCTGTTAAAGTCAACCTTCATTATGGACTCCGAAAACTTCGCATTCTCAGCAGGGAAAGACTCAAGGATCCAGAACCTACTGCTTCTGGAGAATGAGATTGGTAATCACAATAAGCCGCCTAAGCTTCTATCCATTGATGAGTCCCCGCAGTGGAAGCAAAGGCTTGAGATCAATGGCGTGGATACTAATCTATGGAATTCTATTGAGACTGGTTACACCATGCCAGTTGGTGCTGACGGTTTGCCATTAACATTGAGTGGAATGACCGATGCTCAAAAGACTGCCTATAATGCTGAAAAGAAGGCTTATGCTATGCTCACCCAGTCTATTCCTAAAGAGACCTTCCATCAGTATTCGGATCAGAAACAGAGTAAAAAATTCTGGAAAGCTATCGAGAAAAGGTATGAAGGGAGCTCAACTCTGAAATCCTTGAAGGCCAAAGCTCTCAAAAAGGAGTTTGACAATTTCTCTGCTATTGGGAACGAGAGCTTGGACGACATCATTGACCGCTTCTATCATCTAATGAGTGAACTTCACACTCATGGGGTTACAACGTCTAAAGAAGAAAAGGTCGTCAGTTTAGCTGAAGGTCTTCCAGAAAATGGGATTCATTTATTTCCGCCTTGAGACACAATTCAGTTCTCGAGACTTTGGATATAAATGACTTTATTATGAAACTGCGAGAGGAAGAGGTCAGACATAAGTATAAGGCGAAGAAGGGTGCATATGCTCAGGATCCTACTCTTTTCAATGTGACTCCAACTCCAATTGCAAAGTCTTCCAATGCTCCTCTGTAGACTGCATTTGTTTCTAATACATCTGGTCAAAGCTCATCGTCTGGGGGTGAGTCATCTGTTTCATCAGGAGTTCAACACAGTATTACTGAAGCTCACTCGACAAAGTAATAACTGAGAACCTGGGTAAAGTCACTGTGGAAGTTGCCAAGGAACACATGGACCTACTTGCTGCAGTGGTTCATTCCTATGATGGTTTGGTTGCAGGGAAGATAGGAAACTGCCACTTGGCTGATGAAGACTATGAGCTGGTGGATGAAAATGAGTTGGAGAGGATGGGCATTATGTGGGCTCTCGCAAGTGCTGTGCGACGAGCAAAGAAGTTTGTGAAGAAGACAGGGCAGAATCTCGTGGCTACAAAAGATACTACTTTTGGGTTTGACAAGTCCAAAGTCACGTGTTTCAACTGCGGTGAGAAAGGACACTTCAAGAGGGAAAGTGTGAAGCCTAAAAAGACTGGGAACGGAAATCCATTCTCCTCGTTCAACAGGCAAGATAAAGATAAGAAGCCAGTTCCAGCAGGAAGTGATTCCAAGGCTTTGGTGGCACAAGGTGATGAAGGACAGTGTTGGTCCATTGGTGATCGATTTCAGTGCTAATGAATGATAAACACAGAGATATCCTACAAATATTGAGACAACAGAGCAAAACACAGAAATGAGTTTCAAAATATAACCATATTATCCAAACTCAATCAATATTAGCAAATAAGGCTCAAAGATGTGAAAAACAAATGCAATTCCAGCCCAAACGAGCTATGAACACAGTAATGCAAAAGTATATTTCGATTAGGTTTGGCAAAACTTGGTGCCAAAGATACATCAGCTGCATATATATAAACAGACGCAAATTCGCTGGTAGATTCGCTAAAGCGAATCTACCCTGACCAACGGGTAAGTTCACCCGGCGAGCAACAGATTCGCCGGGTGACCTTCTTCAGCTGACTACTAGCGAATCTACAGATTCGCTAGTAGATTCGCTGGGTCAGAGCGAAGCTAAACTATTAATTACTTAAGTCAAAATCATCTAACATTTGTCCTATTACATCCAAAATGACAGAAACTAAACTAAACTAGGTGAGTCCAACCTATCTATATCATCAATACTCCCCTAGGTTGGACCTCACCTAAAGGGGTCTTCTCAATCAGCTCCATCCAAATCAACTTCGGCTTCAAAATTCTCCACAAAAGCTCCTGCCCTTAACTCAAACCCGGCCAATGGATTGGTAACATCTTCAGATCCTGCCTCATCAGATTCAACATCAACAACAAAGTTCTTAGCAAACCCAGCCTCACTTATGTCTGGAACTGGTGAGTCCTCAACTACAACTTTCTCTTGATCTTGCATGCTTTGATCCTTAGTTTTATCTCCAGATCCACTTGCCTCATCTATCACCTTCTTGTCAAACCTCTTTGAAATTGATTGATCCAGTTTTTTGCTCAAGTCATCCACATCCATTCTTGTTTCGTCCGCTTGAACTATTTTTCTTGTCAGCTCCCGGACTTCAGCTCTTAGTCCCCTAGCCTTGTTGGCTACTCTCATGAAGAGGCTCGCTTCTTTCAACGTATCAGCTCCAGCACCAACTTTTATGTGATTCTCACATAGAATCACCAAATCTTCATCACAGAACGAAAATACCTCCATTGGATCAAACAATCTGATCTCAGCTCCCCCTTTTACTCTAATCACTGCTTCCCCAGTGTTGTTATCATAGAACCATTTTTCAAATGCTTGCAGTCTCGGGGGAAGAGGATTAGGTATTCTAATACGATCCACAGTCTTGGCCGGTTTTAGTTTAAGTACAATCTTCCTTTTCCGGTCACCCAGTCAACATCCTTTTTCGACCTCTTTCTCTCCATTTTCATGAAACCAAAAGCTTGGAAGTTATCAGTTAGACCCTTTTTGATTTCCATCTCCAACAGCTTGGCTCGTTCACTCAGTTCTGCTCCAATCAAAGGAATCTCAGCCAACCTTCTCAAATCCCATCTTGGGAGGGTTTTAAAGGCTTTTCTTTTATGAACGTAAGATATCCCCCCTCCCCTTCTCTTGATCATAAACAATTTCAGCTCAGAGTTGTATTTCCAGCTGAAAATCTTCTTATCGCTCTCCTTTCTGGTGGGATTTTTATGTTCTGGAACAGTGGAGTTATTTCTTCAGCCTCCTTTTCTTTAACAAACCACTCAGATTGATCTAACTCCACCGCTCCGGTTTCAGCTGACCCAGTATCAGTCACATAGGTCACTGGACGTTCATCCACCTCATAGAACTCCGGTTCCGAGCTGTAATCTACTAACTGCTCCTCAATTTCCTCTTCTTCATCCACCAGCTTCATCTCCGCTTGTTTTCCTTTCTCCAATCGTTGTTTCTCTCCCACAATCTCCTCGCCTGTTAAATCCTTCTCAATATCAAGTCCCAAATCATCAAAATCTTCGTTCACAACCTCCACATCATCATCCTCACCCTGTTCTCCTTCAGCATCAACAGGTTCATCATTTTTATCTTTCTCTCCACTCGATCCTGCAGCGTTACTAGTACCAGCTGCTGAGCTTGGGCCCTCTCCTGCCACAGAGAATCTCCCCACCTTCAGAAATGTGTATTTGAGGTATCGGTGAGGTCATGCAGTTCCTGTTCAGATCTAACACCTGGCAGGCCAGCCGCTTCTTTCAGAGAGTTTACTTCCTTGAACAGTGTCTTGATCAGTTCTTGTTGATCAAGCACCATCTTTGTCAAACCTTCAATCAAATTATCCTTCGATTTCTCCCTCAACTCTTGATTTATCAATTTAGTTTTCATCATACTCAGCTCATTTGCCACAGAAGCACTAACATTTCTAATCACATCTTGGTCAAGCTCAGATCTTGCATCTTTTCTTGGAGGATTTTCTGTGAAGGCCTGATGTTTGTATTTCGTTCTCCTCTCCGATGCTTCGGTGTGACTACTTTCTTCGGGCCTCTTCTTAGTTCTTCTCTCCTTCTCAGCTCGCATTTCATGCATTGCTTGATCAATTTCATCCTCAAAGTCATACTCTTTCTCTTTGGCATATCTTTTTCTCTTTTTAATTACTTCTTCTTGTTTTTCCCTGTTCTCTGCAGATCTCTTTTTCTCTGCTTCTATCACCTTCTTTATGTATTCCCATCTCTCAGCAGAATACATATTTTCCCATAAGTAGGTGATTTTCCCACTGAAATCATGCCTTGCAGAAGAACAGTCTGCAAATATTCTAGAGCTCATCGGGGTTAGCCTTTTGATTTCTCCGTGTTTGGAGATGTTTGGAACCAAATCATCAATTAACATCTGAACAAATCTTGGATACAAAAGCCATTTCTCTTTCTTTAGAGCCATTATATTGTCACACATGCACTCAAAGATTAGACTTGCTATATTTGCCTTTTGGCCTCTGCAAGATATCACCATTGCTTTGGCCCATCTAAGGTTAAGACCGTCTGATCCTCCTTTTCGATCATCTAAGCACATGATGAAGATATGAGCAATGTATCTCCATTCTTTTGACAGCATAGATTTCTTTATCTCTTTCTTTGACCCAAAAGATGGTCCCTCATAACCCATGCTTCTGAATCCCTCCAAGACTTGATCTTCAGAAA
The DNA here is from genome assembly GCA_024085815.1 of Flaveria linearis. Taxonomy (NCBI): domain Eukaryota; kingdom Viridiplantae; phylum Streptophyta; class Magnoliopsida; order Asterales; family Asteraceae; genus Flaveria; species Flaveria linearis. Next base: position 26,533,679 of record CM044016.1, on the reverse strand, counting down.
GCTCGACCTCGTCTCCCTGATCTCCTTCCAGACGAAGCACTCTAGCTATGATCTCTTCAGTGATGGCTATATCATTTCCTTCTATCCTCGCTCGAATACAATGAGGATTAGCTTTAACATCCAACTTAGCTGATCTCCAGAAATCTTGGATGTGCAAAATGTAAATGGATGGTGAGTGAGTGATAGCATAAAAAATCGGAGATTGCTTCAGCCACTTTATGCAGTCTCTGAACCCTGCAGCTTTGGGATTGTCTTCATCCAAGATAGCTACTGTGTTGTTCTTCTCATCAAACTTTAAATTAGCCATGGTTGCTGAAAAACAAATTAGAAAAGTCTAAGTATACAAAATAATAAATGTGTGAGAATATGTGAAAGCAAAAACAACAGAATTAAATTAAATTCGCTCAGTTGAATCTATAAATTCGCTAAGGTGAATCTATAAATTCGCTAGCGTGAATCTATAGATTCGCTCATATCATATGAACTTTCGTTCAAATTCGCTCGACCTTAGTTAATTTACAGAGGCGATTATATAAATTCGCTGAAGTTCAATTGACTTTTAGCTTAATTTTGTTGGAAAAACATTAAGTTCGCTGTGGCGAAGTTGTTGGGTGAATTTACAAATTCGCCGAGTTCAAGTGAACTTTCGTTCAGATTCGCCTGAAGATCCGCAAGTTCGCTGGACGAGTTCCACGAACCCTAACCCAGTCGAAGCTGCCAGATCCCACAATGCGAAGTGAAATACACCGATGAAATGCTTCATCGATGTTCGCGACACCTACCTAAAGCTTATCTAACGTGCAGATCCAACGGAAATCGAAACTAAAAGAAAAACTCTGAAATTTCGCTCAATGAACTTATATTTTGTTTTTAGGGTTACTGTGAAGAATTTCGCCTTCACTGTGACTTTATAAGACGTAGATTCGCTGTAACGAATCTATAGATTCGCCTGGTAAACTCAACACGTTGGTTTGACCATGCAGCTGGTCGAGCTTACTGGCGAAGCTATAGGTTCGCTGTAGCGAATCTTAATTTCGCCCATTTCAAAAACAAATTTTAAAATAAGATAAAATTAAAGAAATGTTAAAATAAAATAAAATAAAATAAAATAAAATATCATAAAATTGAAATTTTGCCTTTTGAATACCTTATTGCCCCATGATAAAATAAAACTTTACGTAAAAATAAAAATAAATTTAGAAATAAAATAAAATAAGAAAAATAAAAGAGATTAGAATAAAAATTGAAGTTAAACGGTTTAAGAATATAATATCATCTTTTTCTCGAAGTTTTTCAGAGAGACATGACTTAGCGAGATTGCTGATATGTTTGTCCTCTTAAACCCATTCCCTGTTCTTTTCAACTTGTGATCTGCAACTGTTTATCATGTTCTGAATTTTCTTAGAAACTCAGCAACTTGGTCCCCACTGATATTTGGTAAAGAATTCGTCTCGACATCAAGGTTTATCGAGCATAATTATTGATTTTTGCCTGCTCATTATACTGAATCTACTTAATGCAAACACAATGACTGACACATACACATATGAGACACTATTATATACAGATGCAAACACACATAAATGCAGGATATATACTCATGAGATTTAAACTCAACCTTTGACTGATTGACGAGAGCTTCAGGTCAATGCTTTCGCATAGCAGAGAAGATCGTCTAGGCGTGTTGATGAGAGCTTCAGGTCAATGCTTTCGCATAGCAGAGAAGATCATCACTCCAGGTCAATGCTTTCGCATAGCAGAGGAGACAAACACACATCTTTTCTTATGTAAAGAACTAAAGTATATATAGTAATAAGCTATTTGAGATCATTTAATGTTTAACTTAGAGGGCGTTATCACCAAGTCACCATCCCGGTGGGAAACACCATAAGCTTCGCATCAATAATCTACTCCTAAATGTAATGAAAGTATGTACAGTAATAGGCTATTTAGGATTATTTAATGTTTGACTTAGAGGGCATTATCACCGAGTCACCATCCCGGTGAGAAACACCATAAGCTTTGCATTAAAAATCTGATCCTAATAGTAAACACAGTATATGAGCAAGATGACAATCAGCAACTCTCAACCAAGTTTTAGAAAAGACTTATATCTTTGTGCAAACCAAAGTATCATGAGGATAATCCTTATTACTGAGTTATGATCTTTAATTTGGCTGCATGATCACTTGTTTACTTCGTTTTGGGATGAGTCTATCATGCATATCCCAGCGTAAGATGCTCCCCTCGTTCTTACTTCATTTTCTTGAATTTCTGAGAGAATAAAAATTAAAACTTATTATTAGCATAAATCTCCCCCAAAATTTTTATTCAAGGGCTTACTTAATAGAAAATTTCTTAATAACGAAAGAAAAAAAGGAAAATTAAAAAAAAATTATATATGGGACACCAGGATTCTCTAAGCAGACAACGACCAAGACCATAAAGAAAATATGTACATATTTACATTTCAAACATTTATTTGACGCGGAAAAAGGTTTCAGAAGGATATTAATCCTAGCATTGAGATAGTTCATAAAAACGTGGTTTATCAAATGTTTTAGTGAAAAGATCTGCTTTCTGCTTCCTAGTTTCAATAGGAATAATATCAATGAACCCCTTTTCCTGAGCATCACGAATGGCATGAATTCTTGTTTCGATGTGCTTGGTTCTAGTGTGATGAATTGGATTCTTGGCAATTCCAACAGCAGCTTCATTGTCACAGAAGATTGGAGTGTGAAGGAAGTTGATGCCATAATCCATCATTTGGTGTTGAATCCAGAGCACTTGGCAACAGCAACTTGATGCAGCAATATATTCAGCTTCTCCTGTGGATAAGGACACTGTTGTTTGTTTTTTGCTTTGCCATGAAACAAGACAGTCACCCAGATATTGACATCCACCGGTGACCGACTTTCTGTTAATCCGGCAACCACCATGATCACTATCAGAAAAAGCATGTAAATCAAAGTTCCCACCTTTTGGATACCAAAGTCCCAAACGAGAGGAACCCTTAAGATAACGAAAAATGCGTTTAACTGCGAGCTCATGTGATTCTTTGGGATTGGCTTGATAACGAGCACAGTAGCACACAGCAAATGTGATATCTGGACGGCTTGCAGTCAGATACATGAGAGATCCGATCATCGAGCGATATCGATGAGCATCCACGGATTTCCCATTATCATCGGGGGACAAGCATGTCTGAGCAGTAAAGGGAGTAAGTTCTGGCTTTGAATCATCCATGCCGAACTTTGTGATGATTTCCTTGATGTACTTCTCTTGATGAATAAGAATACCTTCCGGTTTCTGTTCCACCTGCAATCCTAAGAAGAAACACATCTCCCCCATCATGCTCATTTCAAAGCGATCCTTCATCACTTCTTCAAAATCTTTACACAGCTTCTCATTCGTTGATCCAAAGATAATGTCGTCTACATATACCTGAACAATCAGCATCTCACTATCAACCTCCTTCTTAAAGAGTGTCATATCTATAGTCCCACGAGAGAAGCCCTTGCTGAGGAGATACTGCGTCAAGGTCTCATACCAGATTCGGGGAGCTTGATGCAACCCATACAAAGATTTGTCTAGCTTGTACACTTTATCTGGGAAATCTGGATCCTCGAAACCCGGTGGCTGACATACATATATCTCCTCATCAATGTTTCCATATAGAAATGCACACTTCACATCCATCTGAAAAACTTTAAAGTTCTTGTGAGCTGCATGTGCAAGGAAAATTCTGATGGCTTCGATTCGAGCAACTGGAGCAAACACTTCAGTGTAGTCTATCCCCTCCTCTTGAGCAAATCCTTGAACAACCAATCGTGCTTTATTTCTAATAACGACACCACGATCATCTGGCTTATTTCGAAAAACCCACTTGGTACCAATGGGACATTTGTTTGGGGGAAGATCAACTAACTCCCAAACTCTCAACTTTCTAAACTGTTGTAACTCAGATTGCATAGAGTCCACCCAGCTTGGGTCTTCAAGTGCTTGCTTGTAATTCTTTGGAACAATCTGAGATAGAAAGGCTGTATAAAGGCACTCATTTATCAATCCACTTTGACTCCGAGTCCTCACTCCGTCTGTGATAGATCCAATGATGTAGTCATGAGGGTGATCTTTTAAGGTTTTAAAATTTGTGTTAAGCAATGAAGGGTTATGTTGTGATGTCGATGTGGAAGAGGATGGTCGTGCAGTAGAAGATGAATTTGTGGGAGTTGGATCGATATGATTAAAGATGGTTGAGATGAAGAATCAGGTGATGGAAGTGGTGACAAAGGTGGTGAAGATGGGATATCAAATGAAGTTGGATGTAATGAGGTGGTTGCAGACGGTCGCAGTTGTGGTGGAGTCAGATTCACGGGCGAGTGAGGAATAACGTCATCATCATCGGGAATTGGCAAATTAAATGACTTAAAGACAGTGGTAGAATCATAAAACCATGCAGGCTCACTTCCAATGCTTGTTGAGTTTGATTCTTGCCAGTCGACATAGTAGGACTCTTGCACAATCCGCGATCGTTTATTATACACACGATACGCCTTTTGTGTTTCTGAGTACCCAACAAAGAAACATTCGTCAGAGACCGCACCAAACTTCGTTTTCTGGTCTTGGGTATTTAACAGAGTACAAGAGCAACCGAAAGGGCGCAGAAAATCAATAAGAGGCTTAATTCCTCGGAACAACTGGTATGATGTCTTCATTTTGCTCTTGACAATCAATACCCGGTTAAGTACATAAGCTGCACAATTAACTGCCTCTGCCCAAAAGATAATCGGAAGCTTTGACTCGATCAACATTGTTCTAGCTGCTTCAATTAAAGTTCTGTTTTTACGTTCAGCAACACCGTTTTGTTGAGGTGTTCTGGCAGCACTGAACTGTCTGAGAATACCCCTTTGTTCACAAATGAATTGAAGATGTGGTTTCTGAACTCAGTGCCATTGTCACTCCTGATGGCTTGAATTTTTCTTTTCCAAGAACCTCAATCAGTGGGATCAGCTTCATCAATTCCTCAGCGGTCTCACTTTTGTTAGACAAAAATCTCACCCAAGAGTACCTGGAATAATCATCTGTCACAACAAGACAATAAGATTTCTTAGCAATTGATTTAACACTGATAGGGCCAAACAGGTCAATATGTAACAATTCGAGGGGATGCTCAATTGAGTTTTGAAATTTAAGTTTATGTGGCTTCTTATGTTGTTTTCCTTTTGCACAAGCCATACATTTTTCTACCACAGAATAGTCTTTCAGTGGTAGTCCCCTGACTAAATTGTTCTTAACTAACTTGTTTATCAATTTAAAATTGATATGCCCTAATCTTTTATGCCACTGAAAAGATTCATGGGAAGAAGCTTTTGATAAAAGACAGGTCACGGTGGAAGATGATTCTTTCGATTCCATATTTAACAAGTAGGTATCATTTCTCCTTGGAGCTCGCATGATCACCATCTCTTCAGGGATAGAGAACTCTGGTTTCAAGAACAGACATTCATTTGCAAGGAACATCACGGGAATATCTTTATCACAGATCTGTGATACACTAAGAAGATTGAATGCCAATTCTGGAACATAGTTTACTTTCTCCAAAGTCAGGAAACCATTTGAGACATCTCCTTGACCAATCATCTTACCACCCTTCTTGTCTCCAGCAAAAGCAACATATCCACCATCAATTATTCTAAAATTTGTCAGCAGATCCTTCAATCCAGTCATATGGCGGGAACATCCACTATCTACATGCCAATAACTATTTACAGCGGCCTCTGAATGTTCCTGTCATAAAAAAATTGGTTAGACTTTGAAATTGGGACCCAAGTCTTAGTGTACTTAGGTTTTGGAGGAACAGATTTTCTACAAAAGAAACCATTTACAAAAGCTGTCAATCTAGTTCCAAAAGAGTTATTCTGTTTATTAAAACCACCTGACATATGACATTGCTTAATTAAATGATCTTCCTTTCCACATCTAAAACAATGGGATCTCAGCCTTGTTTTGGAACAATTTGAGGAAGGAACTCTATCGACAGATATCACGTCATCACATTCAGACAATCTTGAATCTGAATCACTGTTCGAGTCATGTGATTCGTTTGACTTCTCTGTCATAACTTTCTCTTTAACTGGTTTTTGTCACTTTTATCTTTGTTATCTTCAGAGGAAGAAGACGTTTCTATACCTTTTGGTTTAGAAATCTTTATTGGTGTAAAAGATGGGATTGGATGAGAGAAGAATTTGTTAAAGCAATTAATTTTTGTTTCACTTTCAGAGACATGACCTGAAAGTTGAGCTGCATCATTCATACACACATTAACATTAACTGTAGAATTTAAGACATTTAAATCATCACGAGTGTTTGAAACAGAACATCCTAAGTTACTATTACATTTCCCAGAGTTTGAATCCAAAATAGTTCCACCAGACACAAAATGATTACTTAAACTAATGTCTACAAATGACTTCTTGGAATTAAAATCATTAATACTAGAGCTCCCGAGACCAACACTGCCACCATAATCATATCCTTCTCGCAATTCCTTAGAATTATCTCCTTCTAAACCTGCAACAGAGCTGTTAGTATCATTCTGTATAATCTCTTGTATCAACTCATTTGATGGATGAGGAGTGGGCATAGGAGAATAACAGAAAGTACTAGGTGGAGGATATACCAATGCATTATTTTCATTACCCAAACCGGTCTTTATCCTTGCCCCCCTTTGTTTTTTGCATAATTCCTCCCTTTTCATGCTCGAAAGAGACCACTGTTCTAATTTATTTTTAAGTTTTCTAACTTCAAATTCAGCAAGTGTGACTTGTTCAGTTAAATAGTTAACCTCACAGTTCTTTTCCAAAAGTGTCCTTTTTAAATGTTCATTTTCTTTCAAGGCTTCTCTTAATTTAACAAAGTACTTTGACTCATTTTGTTTAAGCTCTTTATTGGTTTTCTTTAATTCATTTTCATTCATTATAAGCAACCTATTAGCTTTATATATACTAATTAAACGAATTTTGCATGCAGAGGAACACATATCTTCAACAATTTCATAAGGAAGACCCATTACCAGTTTTTCTGCTGCAAGAGCACGATCACATTGGCAATAAGGAGTGTTCCTCTTGTACTCCTCCACAGCTTCTCTCTTTGCATCTTCAATTCTTGATTTCATTTTCAGCTCCTCGTTTTCACCAGCTTCCATATCAGCAGATTCACAAAACAGTTTAACCTCATCCTTAACAGTTTCACATACTAAGCCAGTTTGAACAATCTCTTCTTGCACCACAGCTTTCTGAACCACACCTACACATTCCTTAACCTTTTGAATGACTTCAGACCCAATAGATTCATCATTGCTATCAGCTTCACCATAGAACTCCTTGAAAGGATCAAAACTATTAATGTCCCCATCATCAAGAGCATGTTCCTCCACTATCTCAGCAATTAGGGCATGGTTGATTTCCTCCTTTGATTCTTCAATTTCTGCACTCCAATCAAAGTTGGTCAACAGAGCAGTTTCTTTCTTAGGCTTAGCTTCTTCAACTTTATCTATGACTGGGATGGTTCTTGAGTTTCCAGAATTAACAGGTTCAGTGACAATGGGAGAAGGGCACTCTCTTTTGAAATGACCAAGCTGCTTACAATTGAAGCATCTGAGCTTAGACTTGTTATATCCTAGAGCATTGTTCTGACTCTGGTTTCCAAAATTTTTCTTCCCAGTTCTTTCCATGAACCTCCTGGCGCGAAGAGTAAGCATGGCCATTTGCCACTGAATGTCGGTTTCTTCAAGGTCATCAGGATCAACCTGATACATATCTTCCACTGTCATACCACGACCTTTCAATTCTCCAGCCACTAAAGCTTCATAACTGTGCACAAATAACCCAAACAGTGCCATAGTATCGTGTGGAATTTGGGTACAACCTAAGGCATTTGAATTTGACCCAGCATCCTTACAACCACTTCCTGAGTTAACAATTTTACCATATCCAGAGTTAACAAAGCCATTATTTCCAGATGTACTCCCACACGCTGCACCATAATAGTTAGAGTTTGCAGCGGATGAAATCAATGCAGCGTTTTGAGGAGGGATATTGGGAGACATCATGGTTTGGTTATACTCTCTTCTCTTTACATCAAGATCAAATGACTTTAATTTGTTGATTACATCCATCAACTTGTAATCAGCAAAATTTCTTTCTTGTTTAAGTAGTTTGATTTGCAGACTCCACTGAGCAGGAAGAGAGTCTAGCAATTTACTCACTTGCTCATGATTTCCAAGCTGTTCATCATACTTCTTCAGGTTGCTTGAAACTGACAGAAAACGGTTTGTTATATCAGTAAGTGTCTCATGCTTATATCCCACGAATGAGTTAAACTCCTTCTGAGCCTGAGCTTTCTTGTCTTTCTTCAGATCTTCGTTCCCGTCATAAAATTCACATAAGGCATCATACAATGCCTTAGCGGTAGTGTGCTCAGCAAACCTGTTATAAATATCCTGATGTAGGCACAGAATCAAAGCTCCAAGAGCTTTCTTGTCGCGATCGAGCAGCTTGATGTCAATCTCAGTATAAGTGCTAGGATCCTGATTTGGTGAAGTGATAGATCCGACAGTTGTTGTTGGTAGGTGAGGTCCGTTAGTGATAGATTCCCATTGACCATGATCAGTGTAGAAGAAGAAAGCTTTCAAGCACCGTTTCCAATCCTCAAAATTCTCTCCGTTGACAAGCCTCGGTGGCCTGTTTGGTTGAACGCACTCCATATCAGTCAGATTCACACTTGAAGCAGACATGATGGAATCAGAAATTAGAATCGCTGAAAAGATGTAAATTCGCTGGCAAGTTCGCCGGTAAATTCGCTAATCAAACCAACAGCAGATTCGCTCGAATCAGTGCTATTGCAGCTCTAGTTCGCTGAACAAGTTCGCAGAACTAGTAGAACTTTCGTTCTAGTGGTAAATTCTACTGTATCTTCGCTTGAGAATAAGGTAACAGAGGTGAACTTTCGTTCAATAAATGCAGATTCGCTGAGAACTCAGAGAAAATTAGATTCGCTTGGGGAGTAACAAATTCGCCCGATGAACACTAAGTTCGCCCGATGAACAAACAGCACTTTTCGGTCTGAAAATCACTCTAAACTCATTCAAATCGCTATGAATTAGCGATTGAATGATTGGGATGTCTCCTTACTACTTGAGTAATGGTTTTTCTACGAATTTCTATTAGTAAAACACACTTTGATGATGGAAATCGAATGAAACAGTGACTTTTCTTCAAAAAACACTTCAAAACCCCAAAAACTCAACAAATCAAGAGCATAATGGCTCTGATACCATATTGTTGGTCCATTGGTGATCGATTTCAGTGCTAATGAATGATAAACACAGAGATATCCCACAAATATTGAGACAACAGAGCAAACACAGAAATGAGTTTCAAAATATAACCATATTATCCAAACTCAATCAATATTAGCAAATAAGGCTCAAAGATGTGAAAAACAAATGCAATTCCAGCCCAAACGAGCTATGAACACAGTAATGCAAAAGTATATTTCGATTAGGTTTGGCAAAACTTGGTGCCAAAGATACATCAGCTGCATATATATAAACAGACGCAAATTCGCTGGTAGATTCGCTAAAGCGAATCTACCCTGACCAACGGGTAAGTTCACCCGGCGAGCAACAGATTCGCCGGGTGACCTTCTTCAGCTGACTACTAGCGAATCTACAGATTCGCTAGTAGATTCGCTGGGTCAGAGCGAAGCTAAACTATTAATTACTTAAGTCAAAATCATCTAACATTTGTCCTATTACATCCAAAATGACAGAAACTAAACTAAACTAGGTGAGTCCAACCTATCTATATCATCAGACAGGACTGGTCCTTCCGGTTCTTATCTGATGGTGAAGCCAACATAGCCTCTGTCGAGGACCTAAATGAAGACTCAGCAAGTGAGGGGAGAACTCAGCTGAGCTTGACAATGCTGAATTGGATGATGACATAGCTGATGTTGATCAGCTTGTGGAGAATGAACTGAATGCTTTGTCTGAAGCACAATCTAAACCCCAAAATGCTTTCATGGCTGGAACATCTACATCGGCACAGGTAGAATCAAAGGATGAATTATTTACTAAGCATGCTTGTGTTGAATGTGAAAAATTTAGGGAAAGCATTGACCTGAAATTTGCTAGGTTATTAGATCATAATGATAACTTAGTAAAGGATTTAAAATTGGGCAATGAAGCAAACAAATCTTAAAACAGAATGAAAACAGTTATAAAGAAAAGATTGATGCATTAAAGAAACAGTTAAAAGAAACTAAAGTTGTTGCCTTTAACCAAGACAATAGAAGAAACTAAGAAGGAACGAGCGGTTTTACAAGTTGAAAACGAGTCTTTGCAACAAAGACTCCACAGTCTAGCTAGTTCCTCACATATTTTGAAAAACTTGGTTAAAGAACGCAACAACGGGGAGGGTTTGGGTTATAAAGTTGTGCCACCACCACATGAGTCCTTTTTAAACATCAAACAACATCCAATTAATGATAACCCCATAAAGGATCATGTGGTGACAACTCCTCTAGTCTGTGATCCGGATACAGCAGTCAACTCTACTCGTTCGGTTCCTGACCAGACAGCTTCTGCATCAAGCAAAAAAATCACTGGCAAGGGAGTGGAAGAGAATGTTCAACAATCTCATGGGTGGGTAAAAAATCCACTTCCAAACAACCAAAGATTTCCAAAGACACTCAAGCTAAACCAGTGAAGCAAGATAATCACCAATTTCCAAGATCAAACACAAATCATGTTAAACAAGTTAAATTTGTCAAAGGAGGTGAAAATCTTAAAAGTGATAATAAAAAGAAAGAATCTGAGGTTTATTCACCGCCACACAAGAGATCTCCTTGCCCTGATCAATGGAGATCCTGCTATACTTGTGGTCAGCGCGGTCATATTTCGACAAATTGTCCTCGCTATCAGACACCAAGAATTAAGGTTGAGCTACACGACAAAGTCAAAGTAGATTCAAAACAGCGTTCTAAGACTCCAGTTAGATCGAAAACACCTATTAGGTCTAAAACACCTTCTAGGTCTTTTTCGTCTCCACCTCGCCAAAGGCAAAACAGACAAGTCCCCGACAAGTCCGTGATGTCAGAGGTAAAACCTGTTTCTGAATCTAAACCATCTGCTCAAACCGTAAATCAGTCTAAGGTTTACCACAAACAATCCTTTCATAGGGATGGTTTATAGAAAGCCAAGACAACTGGTGTGTCTGAAAGCAAGGACAATCTGAAAGTTGAGATTCCACCCACTGATAAAGGACAGTGGGTCGAATTCATGATGGTTGATTCCTCTGGGAAACCCAAGGCAGTCAAGGCTTGGGTCCCCATCCTTAACTGATGATTTTCTCATATGTACAGGTTGTCCGCTATAGTGCGTCTACAAATACATGGATAGTAGATAGCGGAGCTTCCAGGCACATGACGGGAAACAAGTCTCTTCTTTTCAATGTGAAACAAATTAAAGGGGGACACGTTTCCTTTGCTGGTAACAAAGGAGGATACATTACCGCTCAGGGCGAAGTAGGTAATGACAAGGTAAGATTCGACAAAGTCAACTTTGTTCAGCAGTTAGAAAACAATCTGCTTTCTGTGTCTCAGATTTGCGACAAGGGATTCAAAGTCATGTTTGATAATCGCAAATGTTACATTCTGAAGAAAGAAATGGATATTCCAGAGGAACAGGTATTAATGTCAGCATCTAGATATAATGACTTGTATGTTCTAGATATGTCTAATGCCTCTACTAGTGCTTCTACTGTTCAATGTTTCTTATCTAAAGCTACAGAGAAGGACTCCATTTCGTGGCACAGAAGAATGGGACACATTAATCATAGGAAGATGAATCACCTGATTCATAACAACCTAGTTGATGGAGTTCCTGTCAAGAACTTCAAGCTTCCTGATTTTTGTGTCTCATGCAAGAAAGGAAAGCAAACCAAGAAATCTCACAAGACCAAGAATGTCCATTCTATTGAGATACCTCTGGAGCTACTGCACATGGATCTTTTTGGTCCAGTTAGCACGAAGAGTATCACTGGAGACTGGTACTGCTTCGTAGTCACCGATGACTACTCACGATTCTCGTGGGTGATGTTTCTGAAAGCTAAGTCAGAAACATTTGAGTCATTCAAAGTGCTGGTCACCACTCTGGAGTCACTTTACAAGCTTAAAGTGAGAAAGATTCGCTCAGATAATGGAACCGAGTTCAAGAATCAGTGGATGGATGCGTTCTGCAAAGAAAAGGGAATTGTTCATCAATTCACCTCTGCATACACTCCACAGATGAATGGAGTTGCTGAGCGAAAGAACAGGAGTCTGATCGAGACAGCCAGGACTATGTTGGCAGACTCAAAACTGCCAGTACAGTTCTGGAACGAGGTTGTAGCCAACGCCTGCTACACACTTAATCGTGTGTCAGTAGTGAAGAGGCACGGGAAGACTTGCTATGAGTTGCTACAGAAGTGTAAGCCAAACCTGGAGTATCTGGAACCTTTCGGTGCTCCTTGTACTCTTCTGAAGAAAACTCAAGATGGCAAGTTCAATGAAGAGGCAGATCAGGGGATCTTTCTGGGATACAGTATACCCGACAAACGAGTTTACAACAACTCTACTGGTCAGGTAGAAGTATGGTGCAACGTTGATGTTCAACGTTTCACTATCCCCCCTGCTGGAAAAGGTCCATCGTCATTCTTCGACTACGATGGCTTTTTCAAATCATTCAATCTTCCTCAGATAGTTTCAGATGATGATATTGCTACTCAGATGATGCACGATGTTCTCAACTCACCGAATCTGGATACTAGCAATACCACTCCTACAAGTGGGTCATCAGGATCTGCCTTAGCCGATCAGAATGATAGTGAAGACTCATCAGAGGATGAAGAGGCATCTGAACTAGCACAAACACCTAATGTTGATCCAGAAGAGTGCTCTTCAGGTGCTTCACCTGCATCTGGAACCACAGACACTAAACCTCCAGTCACGACTATGGACTCTGAAGTTGTCGTTCCGACAACTCCTTTGACTAGGATCAGTACAAGTCATCCTCCAGATGCTATCATTGGTGATCTCCACTCCGGCGTGCAGACTAGAAGTCGATTGTACACTGCTGATTACGCTGAAGTAATGGAAAAGGGCTACGTGAATGATGGAGCTTACAGATGTTTTGTCTCTCAAATTGAACCCAAACATGTAAGTGATGCCCTTAAGGATGAAGCATGGGTCAATGCTATGCAAGAGGAGTTGCTACAATTCAAGAAACTTGGAGTGTGGACTCTTGTTGACCGACCCAAAGGAGTCAAGGTTATTGGTACCAAATGGGTACTAAAGTGCAAGAAGGATGACCAGGGTGTTGTTATCAGAAACAAGGCACGGTTGGTTGTTCAAGGCTTCAGACAAGTCGAAGGAATCGACTACAATGAAGTCTTTGCTCCCGTAGCTAGAATGGAAGCAATTCGTATCTTTCTAGCCTACGCCTCTTACATGAAGATCAAAGTTTATCAACTAGATGTTAAGAGTGCATTCTTGCATGGGGAAATCCGTGAAGAAGTATATGTAAGTGTGAATCCAAGGATCGCAATTCAGGAATTATCAGTATTAAAATAAATCAATTTAATGATCGCGGAATTATCATTAATTGACGTTTAATTGTTTGAATGATTAATTATGAACACAACCACAGAAACACAATAAACACGAAATCTATAATAATTCAAATGTATTTCATTAACTATAATGTAATGATTACAAAAGAATAATAATGAATACTATAAACAATCGAATACAGTGTATCAAATAATGTTGATGTTGATGCGACGGCGATTAGGGTTGCACAATGGTGTAACTTGACAGCCGTAATAATGATTGATTGTGTTCCCCGAGATGTGAAACCTAGGACTCATATTTATAGATGATTTGAGTCGGTTAAGGAAACACCGGATCTCTCGGGATTTGTTGTTGATCTTGTTGACTTGTTTGACTTCTTGGAATTGATAATCACACAAGTATAATGGTCTTCCGCAGGAGTCTTGTCTTCCGCAGATCTTCTGTTCTTCCGTAGGAGATTTGCTTTTCCGTAGGAATGTTGTTCTTCCGTAGATAATCTTCCTTCCGTAGGAGTCTTCACTTCATGGAACTTGATCATCCGTAGGAACTTACACTTGGTCATTTGGTCTTGTATGAAACATATCTACGGATCAACCAAATTGTTCATCCGTAGATGTTTCCTACACTTAGTCAGTTTTATCAAATCCATCCCAAGAATATTGTTTCTCCTGTCAAAGCACAAATCAACACACATACATATATGGGGTTAACCTATAGATTCAAATCACATATATATATTTTTGACTGTTACAAATGTTAATTACAAGACTTGATTTTCAAGTACTAAGCCTATACAAAATTGATCTAGTCCTATACAATCTAGACCTAACAATACTCCCCCTTAGGCTTAGCTCCTTGTAATCAGTCCATCAAAACTGCTAGCTCCTTGACTCTAGCTATCATCTTATTGTAGAAGTAAGATACAGCAGATTTCTGATCATCATATTTGTATTTTATCTGCATCCTGCTGATCTTCTTCAGTGTGTCATAACTCAGTCCTAAGACATCTTCTTCCGTAGTGAGTGTTTCCACTACACTATCGTTATGCACAATCTCTAACTCATCTTCTTTAGATATCCTGAGCTCAGACACATCATCTATGTTTGTTCCTTTCAGTAACCCAGCCTCATGTTTTCTTCTCTTGTGTGCCTTTGCATGCAATTTATCTATCACTTGAATCATATGCACATACAAGCAGAGGTCATTCTGGGCTTTTTCATCTGTTAGCTTTGGGAAGAATTTATCATGTAGGTATGATGTGTAGCTTGGATGCAGCAATTTTAGTTCCATTGGATCAAAAATTCTTATCCTGTCACCCTTCTTCCCATCTACATTTCTCATCAGCACCATCTCTTTGTTCTTTTCAATGTATCCCATTCCGAGATAGGACAAGTGAATTGGTTTCCTGAGATGCATTTGATGGTGTGTGAGCTTCTGGTACATCCCACTCTTCTTAGCAGTTCATCATCTACAAGGGATGAGACTTCAGCTGTCTTTCTTTTCTGATTTTGCTTCATTCTGTTGTGCTCCTTATCATTTCTCTTTGCTTGCATGAGCACATCATCAGAAAAGCTTGTCTTCATGCCATTCACAGCCGCAGAGAAGTCTCTCCCCTGAGATGGATTGGAAGGTTAAACATCGGGATGCTCTGAAGATCCCTGATGTCTTGCTCTGGGAGGCTGAGCAGGGCTTCTACATCATGGAAGTATTCAATCCTTCCAGATGTCCTCTTAATTATTGCACAATCCAGTCTGGATCATATTTCCAGGCCATAATCCTGTTTTCTTCCACAGAACTGGGAGTTGTGATATGATCATACAACTGTACAAGAGTTGATTTCTTCTCTGTAATTTCTCGTACAGTTGTACCCAGAGGCCATACCTTTCCGGGAATCACTGCCCGTGGCTCTCTGATAAGTGTTTCCTTTTCCTTGTGCTGATCCTTTGGGTCAACTGTTATTGGATCAGCAACAAGTTTACTTGATTGTTCTTTTGGATGTGGAGCAGTGGTTCTGAATTTTACACCAGTTTCCAGCTCCACCTTCATCACGTGCTCCATCATCCTCCGCAGCTCACCAGTTGTTCTGCCTTTGAGCTCATGTGGTTTATAATTGTGCACCTGTAACCAGCAGGTCATATTGTACTTTGAAAGTTTTGCTGTGTCACAGTGGCCCAAATCTTTCTTTATTTTCTCCACAGACTGGAATGTTGTAAATGCTTCATAATCACAGTCTGGGATTATGAATCTTGCAATCTCAAATTCTTTCAGCGTTTTGGTCATCTCTGAAGTGTTCATCCTCTCAACCATGTCATACGGAAACCCATGGTTGATGAGGGTCATAAACATGCTGGAGTCAGGCCTCTCTTCCAAGATATCAGCAGTTGTTAGAAGGTCATCGGCCTTTCCACCTTTATCAGCAGTGGGGGAATCCATCCGTGTTAATTCCTCCCACTCTTTGTCACTATCTTCTTCTTCTCCGGAATATGCCTTCACAGCAGTAACTTCTACTGAAGGTGTGTGATCAGGAGATGGAGCTTTTGATTTCTTCGGGGAGCTTTCATCTTCTTGTTTCTTTTGTGTGGCTCCGAAGTATTTTCTTTTTCGGGTGTAGGATATCAACGGCTTAGTAGCTCGACCCGATTGTTTTTCTGGTTCAGCACTTGACTCCACTTTTGTTTTCAAATCAGATAGCTTTCTCTTCAGGCTCTCTATTTCCAGATCCTTTTGCTTAATTAGCTCGGCCTTTTCATTTTGTTCTTGTTTCAAAGTTGCCTCTAGTTCCCGTTTGGTTTTGAACAATGCATCAATGATTTCATTGTTGCATTGAGCATCTTCTCTCAGCCTTTTCAAACTGGCATCCTTCTTTGTTAGTTCTTCATCTTTTTCTTGGATGACTCCATACAGCTCCACTATTCTTTGTTTTCTTTTGTTGGATTTGAGCACCAACTTGTTATATTTTGCCACCAAAAAGCTCTTGCTCACAGGGATGTCGCTGTCACTTAAGTCATCTTCATTGTAAGCAGTGACATCCTGAGCAGAAGTTTGAGTCTCCCCGGGTTCATCAGCAGGTATTGGCTCGGTATGAGCTGATGAAGGGGGTTCATCTGTGTGAGTTGGAGAGAAGGGAATAGTGCTGGCTTCAGATAGTAATTCGGTGTCTCCTGAGTGTACAGAGTGTACAGACTCAGTCACCTCAAGTGGTTCAGTCTCAGCACTTTCCGGAGATTGGGGTTTTGGGGATTCTGGTGGTGGTTGTATGGGTGATTGGGCTTGGAGTGGAGAGAATGGTTGTGTGTATGGCTCTGATACCAATTGTGAGTTCATGATTTGAACATGAACATGAGCTTGGATCTTAGGATTCATGTTGATGATAACAAGAAAACAATGAATAGTTGCTAAAATATATAAATCATGATGATGATGAACGTGAAGAACACATACAATGATGATGAATACTTGATGTTTATTGATATATTGTTGAAATCATCATTCAAAAGAATGATGATATAATGTTGAATTCATCATTCATGATGGATGATGATTTATTGTTGTTGGTGAGAAACCCTAATTCACCCTAACATGTGGTGAATTAAGCACACCTACAATGATGACATAGGTTACAATATATACTAATCTAGAGATTACAATAATTTCAAAATAAACCCTAGACTAATATTTTTATTGATTTTCTGCTTCAAGTCTTCAACTTTAATAATATTGAAATCTTCAATTTCTTCCAAGGTAGAATACCCAACAATACTCCCCCTAAATTGTAGATTTCCAATATGAATTAAAACTTGATCTTGTTCTTGTTGGATAGTTGCTCAATGCTAAGAATGTTGTTGTTGATGCGGAAGCGATGTCTTCAAAGCTTTAGAGCAACTATATTTTGTAACTTGATGTCACTATTGTTGTTGTTGATGAGAGCCCGAATACGAAGCCCAATTTTGTTTTGTTGTTCATAAACCCAATCTTCAACACTTGAGCCCATGTTTAATTTTTTTTTTATGTGATGAGGCCCAAATAAGTAACGAGCCCACCTTTTCTTGTGTTCAATTGTTGAGCCCACCTTTGTGGTTGGGGTGGAAGATCCCTCCTCGTTCTGATGCGAAGATGATTATTTTTTTTTTTTTTTTTTTGAGCAAGCTGAAGCTTTGCAAGTTCCTTTTGGGTATCTGCAAGTTCTTGTTTATCCCTCAAAATCTGCACCATCTTCAACGTCTGCGTCTTCTTATCAAAAACACCAAGAGCATAAGAGCACATCTGCGGCGCCTCCGCCTCACCGGAATAATTAGTTCCGACGAAGTTCACCGAAGAAGACTGACTAGGGCTCACCACAAGCTGCAATCTAGTGTTTCGTTTCACGTGTTTCAAAACCCTAACCCTAGGTTCTTCGACCCGTTGGCGCTTTTCCGGGTCATACCCAGATGGAAAATACCCGATTAAAGGCAACGACTTGTCGGACCTTCCATTGATGGACTCGATTTTGACCTCAATTGTTTCTTCTCTTTTGTGGGTTTTCTTGTTCTTGTGCTTCTTCTTTGAATGTTCTTTCGGCGCTGGTGATGCCTGCGGTTGTACGCCATCATCTGCGATTCAAGGAGGATTCACCGGGCTTTGGAATCGCTGGTTTGGATCAGACGGAGTTTCCGATTTGTACGTAGGGGCTTTCGTTCGGTGAGAGTCCACGAGCTTTGACGATGCGTACGAAGAGGTATTGCATCGGTTCTACGAGATCGTATGCCGGAATTCTCTCTGATTCTGTGTGTGGTGGTCGTCTAGGTATTGCTCGTGGTGAGTATTCTCCGTTTTTCAGGGCGTTTTAGAACCCTAACTCGATCACTACCTCCTATTCCCACTCCAACTCTGCTTGCCTGCATTCTCCTCATCTCCGGTGGATATTCTGGAGTAATCGGTGGTGGAATCCCCTGATTTTGATGCTGATTTTGATGTTGATTTTGATTGTTGATGAAGTTGCTTTCTTCAAAACTTCAATAATTTTTGCAAACTAAACATGAAAACTTATCACAATCAATATGAATCCACAACCTGGCTCTGATACCAATTGTGAGTTCATGATTTGAACATGAACATGAGCTTGGATCTTAGGATTCATGTTGATGATAACAAGAAAACAATGAATAGTTGCTAAAATATATAAATCATGATGATGATGAACGTGAAGAACACATACAATGATGATGAATACTTGATGTTTATTGATATATTGTTGAAATCATCATTCAAAAGAATGATGATATAATGTTGAAATCATCATTCATGATGGATGATGATTTATTGTTGTTGGTGAGAAACCCTAATTCACCCTAACATGTGGTGAATTAAGCACACCTACAATGATGACATAGGTTACAATATATACTAATCTAGAGATTACAATAATTTCAAAATAAACCCTAGACTAATATTTTTATTGATTTTCTGCTTCAAGTCTTCAACTTTAATAATATTGAAATCTTCAATTTCTTCCAAGGTAGAATACCCAACAGTAAGTCAACCCGAAGGATTCGAAGATCCTTATCATCGGGACAGAGTCTACAAGTTAGACAAGGCTCTGTATGGGCTCCATCAGGCTCCTCGAGCTTGGTATGAAAAGCTCTCCACCCATCTGTCGAAACATGGCTTTCGCAGGGGTGTGATTGACTGTACATTGTTCATCAAAGAGAAGGATGGTGATTTGCTTTTGGTGCAGATTTATGTGGATGACATAATTTTCGGCTGATGAAATGAAGGGTTACGTAAAGAGTTTGAATCTGTGATGAAGGCTGAGTTTGAGATGAGTGCCATGGGAGAAATGAAGTTCTTCCTCGGATTACAGGTGGACCAAACACCTACCGGCATCTTTTTGCATCAAACTAAGTATGTCGGTGACATTCTTAGTCGCTTTGATATGGACAATGTCACTGCAGCCGGTATCCCTCTCGCCACAAATCACGATGTGGCTCCTGATGAGAATGGGGATTTGGTGGATGCCACCATGTATCGTGGGATGATCGGATCTCTCATGTACCTCACTGCCTCTCGTCCAGATATCATGTATGCCACATGTTTATGTTCCCGATATCAGGCAAAACCTAAAGTCAATTATCTGATTGGAGTCAAGAGGATTTTTCGTTATCTGAAGGGTACTCCAACATTGGGGTTGTGGTATCCTCATGATGATGACTTTGAGCTAACTGTGTATAGTGACTCGGATTACGGAGGCTGCAAAATGAATTACAAGTCTACGTCAGCAGGATGTCAATTTTTCGGGAGAAGATTGGTAACTTGGCAGTGCAAGAAGCAGACATCAGTTGCTCTGTCTACCTGTGAAGCTGAATACGTTGCCGCCGCCAGCTGCTGTTCTCAAATCATTTGGATTCAAAAGCAAATGCGGGATTACGGTTTGCATTTCACTTCTACTCCTATCTATGTTGATAATTCTGCTGCAATTGCAGTAACTAAAAATCCGGTTCAACATCCTAAGACCAAACACCTAGGCATAAAGTATCATTTCATACGCGATTGCTATGAAAAACACTTAATCGATGTGGTCAAAATTAACACGGATTTTCAACGCGCTGACCTCTACACCAAACCATTTGATAAACCAAGATTTTTCTATCTGCTAGAGGTCAACGGGGTTAAAAAGAAAAGTGATGTGATATTAGCAGAAACAGATACATAGTCCGACACCGTTTTTCTTTATTTTTCGTCTTTTATTTTATTTTTTTAATTTCCTTGTTGTTATAAAAAATCCAAAAACACAAAAAGATTTTCTGTTTTAGAATTTTAGGGGGAGATTAGGTTTAATTCAGTATTTATTTACTTAAAAAAAAGGAGGGGAAGGTGAGTAAAGCTGAAAAGGCAAAGACAACAAAACAGGAAATGTGACTTGATAAAAATTGGAAGATGATAGTACACAGGCATCGAGTTATTTGGAACAACAATATGATTTTGAGATCAAAAACGTTAATTAACTTACTGAAAAGGTAAAAATCAGAGAAGTCTAAGTCTAACAAAATGGGAAAATGATAGTACGATTGATGGTTATTGTAATTACACGGAGAAAGCTGATCTAGGGAGGTGCTAGTTCATTATATGATATGTCAGTAGATTCAACACAATAGACAAGTAGACGTCATTGGTAAACTTAATCTAAACTAAATGGTTCAATTCATCCTGATTTTGATGTGCAAGAAGAGGAGGATTCTGATGATGTGCCACTTACCCTGACTGTGGGCAGTCGGGTAGTGGCCACTGAGCAGGGAATACAAGCGGTTGGTGGACGGGCAGGAGTGTCTGGGAGCTCTTCAGCTGATCCATCTTACACCCCAGCCTCTCTCGGCAACCGAGGGGGAGCCTCCGCATCAAGGGGGACGCGGAGGAAACATATGGCTCGGCCTCATGGGCTGAAGCCGAAACGCCGAAGGCTTAATCTGCTCACTACCACCACCACACCCACTACCTCTACACCACCTACTACCACAGCCACCACATCCACCCCATCCCAAGCACCTCAAACCACCACCACTATCCCTACATCTTAAACTCCCACGACCACCACCACTGTACCACCTACTACTTCAGTCCCACCGCCTCCCATATTCACCACAGCCACCACAACCACCACCACTCACCAAACACAACCCTCATTTGCCTCCTCGAGCTCAGTTCTACCACCTGTCTCTGTGGTTGAGCAACTTGCTGCTCTGAACAGCATGGTGCTCCAGCTGCTAGCCTCCGACAAGGCCAAGTCTGCTCAGATTCTTCAGCTGCAAGAGCAAAGTTCTATACAAACAGCTGAGATTGAGAGACTGAGGGAGTTGACATCTTCACAAGCCGAGTTGATCACTGCACAGACTGATCAGATCACAGGCTTACTTCAACACGAAGCTGAGACTGATGAGAAGATGGGGAAGCTGGAGGCGGCTCACAAGACTCTATTGCTAAAGCTGAAAGGCACTCAGAGTGAGCCCCTCAAGATAGGAGAAGGTGAAGGTGATGATGATGAAGAGGATGATGAAGATGATGATAGTGATGATGATGACGAGGAAGGTGATGATGAAGATAAAGATGATGATGATAATGAAGGGGACGCTGATGCATCTACCTCTGCCTCTGGTCAGGAGCAACGAACCAAGAAAAGACAAGACCAGGGAGCATCAACTGATGCACCACCTTCCTCCCCTTCTGCTAGAGATCCAGCAATGATCCAAGACAAAAGTACTGATTAGATGTTTTATTTCTAAAGCTTTTGTACTTGATTCATATTTTGACTTATATGAAACTCTTGTAAATATTTAAATGATTAATGTTTAATTAACTTGAGTTTATACTAATGTTTGCTACTCTACATGTTGATATTAAACAGATAAGGGATTTCAGCAAGATGAGCATGATGTTGCTCCCCTCCAACAGGTCAAGTCTCAACTCACAATGATTCTTGATCTGCAGGGGATCGTCAGAAGGTCAGTGAGTTATACTCCTGAAGAAGGAGAAATTATTCATGACCTTATTGATGAGCAGCTTGCTAAAATATTTCGTCTGAATCCAGACGAAATTGTTAAGGATGCTCTAATTTTTGATGATGCTGATGATGACGAGCTCAACGATGTCGAAGAAATCGAAATTGAAGACATCACAGATCAGCACTATCCAGAATACACTGATCAAGAGGGAAACGTGTTTCCAGATTTGGTAAACAACCTTGACAATGACATTCTGGATAAACTCAGTGATAAGGAGAAATGAGCAGAAGCCTCAACAAGTCAAGCCCAAGCCTCGGACGCCGAAGTCGATATTCGAAAGGCTGAATGGGCGGCTTGCTTCGCCGAGGTCTGAGCCCAACGTGCTACAGCGACACAGAATACCTACACCAAACTCTACAAAGTCAAGAAAAACATGAAGGTGTCAGGGAAAATTATAGCATGGGCTCACTTTGAGGATCTTAGAGTTTATGCTGTGAAGAGTAGAGTACTTCAGATTTCCTCACGATCTGAAGACTCTCCCTGGTTTTGAGCTCAACCAGCTGGCGCGCCTGAAGCTATTATATGCTGATTCGAAGAAGATGTCAGGCTGGTTTGAGGCTGCCCTGAAAAGGGAGTACAAAACTAGATGGGTCAACTTCAGACCACAGCAGGCCACACGTTACATCAGAAGGTCTGAAGTGAGTCCCATTACTGGTCAACCGAAGATTGTCCTGAAGTGGCGACCTCCGCGCACAATGTCCCGAATTCCACTGAGGGAGATGCCACAGGACTTTACCCCACACCTTAAGTGGTGGTATTATGACTGGCGCTCAGGAGAGGCAGTCATTGTTTTGGAGAAGGACGGATCGATGGACACAATAAGGGTGTTTGATCCTATGTGGCTAATGAACTTGTCAGCGTCCGATGTTTATACGCTGTATAAGTGGCCACTGTTTTTTGACACGCAGGATATAGTGCAAGCCAGTTTCAGCATATCATACGACTATGCTTCGCACTGAATATCCATGTCGGGGTTTCACCAGAAGAAAGAGTTAAGAGATTTGAAGAATTCAAGAAAGAAGTCAAGGTCTAGATAGAACTAGGTCCAAGGTGAAGGAGTTTTAACATGTTTATCAAAGCTCATACAACTTAGTTTATATGAAAACGCAGCGGATTTATATTTTAAAACATGTTATTAAGTTAGTTGTTAAACCATTTTAACAATGAACCCCAAGCCATGGATCTTTATACACAATGCATACAATAATAAGAACATATGATGTAAAGATTACAACCTTTGAAGCTTCCCAAAGAAACGATTTCTAGAGGAGAATGGTGATGAAGATGTGGCTGAAACTTCAAAGAAGAAGCTCTCAAGAGGCTATACCCCAAGCTTGCACAACACCCTTCCTTGCTAGGATTGTAACACCAACTTGAAAAACCCACTTGAATCTCAAATTTTCAGCCAAGAAGAACTAGTTTTCAAGGCTGAAAATTGATATTTTCCAGCCCTAGATCTCGAATTCTAGAGAGAGAAGTAAGGGAGTTTTTGTTTGCTTTGAATGTGTAAGAATGAATGTCTAGATGCAAGAGAGTTTCACTTATCAATGTTGCATGCAAACCAACAACTAATCAATGGACTTTAAGCCCCACATGGGACGGCCAAAAGGGGTCCCACTTATGGGTTTTCCCTCCCATTTGATATTAGTAAAATTATACTCTCTTGCATTCCTATTTTATAAAATATAACCCTTACATTTTATAAAATTATAACATACATGTTGTTTGTTATTACTTAACTAACATAAATAATAAAACAACTAATTCCCACAAACAAATTATCCATATAATGTTGTTTATTTACAAAAGCAATGATTTAGAAAACCCATTTTCTAAGTTGGTGTCATAATTTATTTGTATGATCTTATCAACGAATAAATTATCCATTGGTGTTTGTTTAGCTTGTTATTGGGTATGACCCGACTTGAATCATATTACACTAGCCACATCAATTTAATATGTATCTTGGGCAGATCAATTCTTTCAATCTCCCACTTGCACAAGATTCATAAAAGATTGATGCAAGCAGCAAATAACGCCTAGCAACGGTTTGCTACCCCTAATGTATATGACTAAGTGCCATTCAATAACATCATCCATTTCAAGTACCTTACTTGAATATGATTTAGGTGAATTAATCATCTATCCTTTTGTTCAGATGTCATGTTAAATCCAGGAGACACAGAATTGTCATTCTCCGATGATTTAACTTTAATAGGCCTTAGACATCTAACTCTCAACGAATAAGAGGAACAAATTCCATCTTGACTACATACGTCTCTCACAATCACCTCATATCATACCTGAATTCAGCCTTATGTACTGTCAATATTTCAGAACAGCAAAGTACTAAGTCAAAGTACAATACTTGGTGAATATCAAGACCCAATATGTATCTCAGGTCTGAGGATACAATGATATTCGCCTTTACTCAATATTTCTTATGACTAATCACAAAGATTCCATGCAGAAATAATTGAGTGCGGGTCAGTCCAATATCTATATCCCATAGATATCAATGAACCTTGGTAGCAACCTCTTGCTCTATATTCATACCTTATGAATATCAACGAATCCAAGTTCATTATAGTCTTACATTCATAATTGTTTCCACAAGTATGATCGACTACGGACGTTTAGAATAACTTATTTATTCACGGATTTAAACATGCTAAAATAGAAGAACAAATGAAAATTATAACCATATAATTAAGTCAAATAACATAAGTTCCAATATCCAAATACAAAGTAAAACATTAAACCCAGTCACTAGAATATCTAAGTCCCATGGCACAAGCATGACCTTCATGCTTTGCCTTTTCAAGGAGCTTTGTGAGTGGATCCGCAATGTTTTTGTCAGTGTGGACTTTGCGAATACATATCTTTCCTTTTTCAACTTCATCCCTTATGTAGTTGAATCTCCGTTCAATGTGCCGAGTCTTTTGATAAGCACGAGGTTCCTTGATTTGAGCAATCGCACCCTCGTTGTCACAAAAGATCTCTAGGGGATCCTGAATGGAAGGGACTACCCCAAGATCGGCTATGAATTTCTTCAGCCATGCAGCTTCCTGTGCTGCCATTGAAGCGGCGACTTATTCTAACTCTGTAGTGGACAACGCTACGACTTCTTGCTTTGAGCTTTTCCAAGAAACAGCTCCGCCATTCAGAATAAAGATGTACCCTGATTGAGATCGTGAATCATCTCGATCGGTTTGGAAACTCGTATCCGTGTAACCTTTTACAATGAGTTCCTCTTCACCAGACCCGTAGATCAAGAACATGTCCTTAGTCCTCCTTAGGTACTTCAGAATGTTCTTGACAGCCATCCAATGACTATCACCAAGATTTTGCTGGTATCTACTTGTCATGCTTAAAGCGCATGATACGTCCGGTCTAGTGCATATCATTGCATACATGATGGATCCTATAGCAGATGCATATGGGATTGCCTTCATTCTATTTTGCTCCTCCTTCGAGCTTGGACATTGAGTCGTACTCAATATTGTCCCTCTTTGACTAGGTACAGTACCTTTCTTAGAGTTTTCCATCTTGAACCTTTTCAAGATTTTGTCAATGTATGCACTTTGATTCAAACCAATCAGCTGCCTTGATCTATCCCTATAGATCTTTATTCCCAGAATATAGGTGGCTTCACCAAGATCCTTTATGGAAAAACAACTTCCAAGCCAGGTTTTTACACCTTCCAAGGTTGGAATGTCATTTCCAAATAGTAGTATGTCATCAACATACAATACTAGGAAGGTTATTATGCTCCCACTAGCCTTCTTATACACACAAGCCTCAAAAGCGTTTTTGATGAAGCCAAATTTCTTTACTTCATCATCAAAACGGTGATTCCAACTTCTTGATGCTTGTTTCAATCCACAGATTGATTTCTTTAACTTGCATACTTTGTTAGGATGTTTTGGATCGACAAAACCTTCAGGCTGAACCATATAGACATCTTCCTCAAGATATCCATTTAGGAAAGCGGTTTTGACATCCATTTGCCAAATCTCATAATCATAATGAGCTGCTATGGCAAACAATATCCTTATAGACTTAAGCATTGCAACAGGTGAGAAGGTTTCATCATAATCAACCCCTTGAGTTTGAGTGAATCCCTTTGCTACAAGTCTAGCTTTGTAAGTATCCAAGTTTCCATGCATATCGGTTTTCTTCTTGAAAACCCACTTACTTCCAACTACTTTGGAATTAAGAGGTGGTACAACAAGTTCCCAAACTTGATTGTCATACATGGATTGCATCTCAACGTTCATGGCTTCAAGCCATTTGTCACAATCCAAATTAGACACTGCATCATGATATGTGGTTGGTTCATCTGAATCTACCACATAGCATCCATCCATGAAAAATCCGTATCTTTCAGGTGGAATACTAGTTCTACCACTTCTGCGAACGTTTTGTGTGTATTGATCAACTGCTTGATCATCATCAACATCCTCATGTTGAGTGCTAGTTTCAACCAAACGTGCATCGGGCTGTGGTTCTTGATCCTCCTCAAGATCCACTGTTCTACTGCTAGCTCCTTCCATAAGGAACTTGGCTTCTAAGAACTCACCCTTTCTGGCAACAAACACCTTTTGTTCCTGTGGATTATAGAAATAATATCCCATAGAATCTCTAGGATATCCAACAAAGATACACTTGGTGGATCGGACATCTAATTTGTTTGGGGTGGGAGTCTTAACATAAGCCTCACAACCCTAAACCCTTAAGTATGATAGGGATGGAACTCTTCCATGCCATATCTCAAAAGGTGTCCTTTCCACCTTTTTGGTTGGGGCCATATTCAGAATACGGGCCGCGGAGAGCAAAGCGAAACCCAAAATGATAGAGGCAATGTGCTTCTAGCCATCATAGATCGAACCATATCCAATAAGGTTCGATTCCTCCTCTTAGACACACCATTATGTTGTGGTGTTCCAGGTGGAGTGAGTTGTGAGACAATCCCACAACTCCTAAGATGATCTTGAAAAACATCACTTAGGTATTCACCACCTCTATCGGTGCGGAGAACTTTAATTGATTTGTTGAGTTGGTTTTCTACTTCATTCTTGAAGATTTTGAATATTTCAAAAGCTTCATATTTGTGTCTTAATAAATACACATACCCATAGCGACTATAATCGTCGGTAAAGGTAATGAAGTATCTCTCACCATTCATAGTCATTGGCTTAAAAGGACCACATACATCCGAATGTATGATACCTAATAAATCTTTCACCCTTTCGTTAGTTCCACTAAAGGGTGCCTTAGTCATTTTTCCTTGTAAACAAGATTCACATACATCAAATGAATCACATTCATTTGTTTTTAAAAGACCATTCTTTTGAAGTGTTTGTATGCGTTTCTTGTTTATATGACCAAGACGACAATGCCAAAGGTAGGTATCACTCAAATCCAATTTGAGTCTTTTGGTGGTTGCTTGGTATATTGAGCTATCATATGTTGCGTTTTCATGAACCAATTCATAAATACCATTACAAGGTATAGCCTTAAAATAAAATACATGATTCATAGAAACATGAATATCATTGTCAACAAACTTGAAATCATAATCATATTGTCTAAAACGGGAAACAGAAATTATGTTCCTAGTCAAACTAGGAGCATATAATACATTACTTAAAATAACTTCCAAACCATTTGGAAGTTTCAAAATGTAGTCTCCTTGGGCTTCCACATGAACCTTTGCACTATTACCCATGAAGAGACTTATTTCCCCTTTTTCATAATGCTCATTTCTTTTGAACCCCTGCAACAAATTGCAAATGTGAGTTCCACATCCGGTATCTAA
This sequence comes from Flaveria linearis, assembly GCA_024085815.1. Taxonomy (NCBI): domain Eukaryota; kingdom Viridiplantae; phylum Streptophyta; class Magnoliopsida; order Asterales; family Asteraceae; genus Flaveria; species Flaveria linearis. The sequence goes on along the minus strand of CM044016.1, from coordinate 26,505,656 downwards.
TACCCATGTGTTAGAAGAAATAACATTTAGTTCTATATGTATCATGTATATTATACCTGAGGTTTGCCCTGCATCCCTGTTTTCTCTCAACTCCTTGAGATAGACTAGACAATTTCTCATCCAATGCCCTATCTCACCACATTTGAAGCATGGGTCGTTCACAGCAACCTTTTGCTTCTTCTCCTTGGGCTTTGGAGGTTCCGCCCTAACAACCATCTTCCCCTTTCCCCTAACATGCCCCTTTCCTTTGGCAACAGTTGCCTTAGGAGGGGGTAGAGACCTTCTCCTTCTCCCACCTTCATTAATGGTGAGAACGGGTAAAACCCTTTTACCCATTCCCGCCTCAGCTGATTTGAGCATAGAATGAAGTTCATTTATGCTCTTGTCCCATCCGTTCATGTTGTAATTCATGACGAATGCCTCAAACTTTTTAGTTAGGCCATTAAGGATCAAATCCGTGGCCAACTCCTTTGAGACGGGACAGTTCAGCCTTTGAAGGCGGTCGATGTGGCTTTTCATCTTAAGAACATAAGATGAAACTGATTGTGATTCCTCCGTCCTACATGCATGAAGCGCTCGGACCGTTTCGAAGCGCTCCACTCTAGCTTGTTGCTGGAACGTTTCCCGCAGCTGAGTGATCATGTCATAGGCTCCATGGAGCTCATACTCCTTTTGGAGTTCGGGTGTCATACTTTCTAACATTAAGCAAGAGACCTGGATGGAGTCCTCCACATATCTAACCCAATCATTATAGGCTTCCACATCCTCCTTGTTAGGTTCATCGGGGATGGGATCATCAAGGATATAGGCCCGCTTTTCCTGCTTGAGAACAATTCTCAAGTTGCGGTACCAATCCATGAAATTGTTAGGTGTTAGACGATCCCTTTGAAGGATCGCCCTTAGGGATTGGTTGCTTTGGTTTGGTACATCATTATTAGCGTTGTTGTTGTCGGCCATCTACAAGATTTTACAAAGTTCCATTTTAGTAATCTTTGATAATTATGTTTCATTTATTAATACCCTTAGGTGTAGTTTTGTTTGTAGTTTTCCTCATCTATCCTTTTTGGGTGTTACATGCACATTATCTAATTCTTCTTGTGATATATATCATTGTGTTATATGCTTCGTATTATGATGGTTATTGCCTTTGTTATGCTTTGTTATATGCTTTGTATATGCGTTGTATTATGATTGTTATTGTTATTGCCTTTGTTAACGAGTCGGGGGTCTCTTCGGAAGCGGTCTCTCTATCTTTCTAGATAGAGGAAAGACTTGCCACCATATACCCCTCCCAGACCCTGCTCTTCAGCGGGAGACACTGGGTATGTTTGTTTGTTTGTTTGTTTATTAATACCCTTTATGTCTCATAGACTATTAATAAACAAAATTTTAGAATCCAACGTTATATTTAAATATTGGTTAGGTGACCTTTATCCCATTATTTAAATAAAACAAGGTAGTCATAAATGACAATTGCAACCTATTGCAACTTCTAGTGGTATGGGATCGTTTAAACATCATATGTTTATCACGACATGTTTATCCCATCAACACCTTTTATAAAACATATTTTAGGTGATCCATTCAATATATTTTACAAATCAAGTCGTCCTACTTACACACACGTGTGAGTTTACTATATAAGTGGTTAGGTGACCTTTATCCCACAAACATGGTATTCTCACCTCAAGTTACAAGTTTCCTCAAAGTGGTTAGGTGACCTTTATCCCACTAAGAGTTTGCAGGTAACCTAAGTGTTTATGTAAAAGGATGGTGTTTAACTTGTTTTTCAAAAGGGATTTATAATTTCACAATTCTTGTTTTAGAAAAGTCTATGTATCATATGATTGTATGCATTCAACCATATGGTACCCTATTGGTTCTTTTAAATAAAACCCATTTTATTTTGCAAACCATTAACTCCTTTTATAGAACCATTCTATTTATGCTTAATGATTTGAGAACCAATTACTTGTTTATTGTTTGTTTTAGTTGACGGTTTGTTAATCATATCCAAATATTCAAAACAAACATCATCATATGCATTCAACCAAACATAAACAAAACATTCATATATGCATAACAAAGCATACTAAGTTGATCACACTTGTTTAGCCAAAACAAGTGTGTCAAATGGTCATGTCCTAAGGGTTAAGAATCATGACACATGGTTGACGAAAGGGACTCCCACTTGAAACCACATCTTCAAGCATCCTCTTTGTCTTATCTTTTCTTCAAGTCTTGATCTTGAGCATCCTTTACAAAATATGTATCCTAATACATTTTTCTAGTAAAGAAAAACTCCTAATCTATTTATTACAAACCATATGAATGAATATATTACAAAACAAAACTTGAAACCAAAGATAAAATATTACATGCCCAAATGAATATAACTAGACAACCAATCAATCAATCAATCCATATGGTCAAGGCTTTGTTATGCATAATCAACAAACAACATATTAAAACACATCATAGGTCACGGTTTTTGGCAGCCCTTTTTAACCCATTTTCTTGGCCAACATTAACCAAGAACATATGGGTTTTGTCCAAACAAACAAACATCTTATAATCTAGATTTTTAAAGATCATTACATGCATAAGTAACATCTTTAAGAAATCAAAAGGGGGTACCAAAACAGCCCTTAATCTCACGGGTATGTGGTGTCAAACACCACAAAACCGTGAACTACCAAGTATAATACATGTACGCATATGTATAAGTGGCTCTTGATGCCATTGAAGGGGTTTTAACATGTTTATCAAAGCTCATACAACTTAGTTTATATGAAAACACAGTAGCTTTATATTTTAAAACATGTTATTAAGTTAGTTGTTAAACCATTTTAACAATGAACCCCAAGCCATGGATCTTTATACACAACGCATACAATAATAAGAACATATGATGTAAAGATTACAACCTTTGAAGCTTCCCAAAGAAACGATTTCTAGAGGAGAATGGTGATGAAGATGTGGCTGAAACTTCAAAGAAGAAGCTCTCAAGAGGCTATACCCCAAGCTTGCACAACACCCTTCCTTGCTAGGATTGCAACACCAACTTGAAAAACCCACTTGAATCTCGAATTTTCAGCCAAGAAGAACTAGTTTTCAAGGCTGAAAATTGATATTTTCCAGCCCTAGATCTCGAATTCTAGAGAGAGAAGTAAAGGAGTTTTTGTTTGCTTTGAATGTGTAAGAATGAATGTCTAGATGCAAGAGAGTTTCACTTATCAATGTCGCATGCAAACCAACAACTAATCAATGGACTTTAAGCCCCACATGGGACGGCCAAAAGGGGTCCCACTTGTGGGTTTTCCCTCCCATTTGATATTAGTAAAATTATACTCTCTTGCATTCCTATTTTATAAAATATAACCCTTACATTTTATAAAATTATAACACACATGTTGTTTGTTATTACTTAACTAACTTAAATAATAAAACAACTAATTCCCACAAACAAATTATCCATATAATGTTGTTTATTTACAAAAGCAATGATTTAGAAAACCCATTTTCTAAGTTGGTGTCATAATTTATTTGTATGATCTTATCAACGAATAAATTATCCATTGGTGTTTGTTTAGCTTGTTATTGAGTATGACCCGACTTGGATCATATTACACTAGCCACATAAATTTAATATATATCTTGGGCAAATCAATTCTTTCACAAGGGGGAGTTTGTTGGTACACATGTCCCCAGTTCTAGTCTAGTGAGCTACAATGTAATAGAACTTCTTCTTGTAACACATATGTAATGTTTGATCGTTATAATGAGAATCTCTTGTACTTATGTTTATTGGTTGTTTACATGTTATATCTATTCATACCAATTATTAGTACATGCATATATGACAATGTTATATAGGTTTACAGTTGTTAGACATAGGTTTGAACCATCAAAGGTTCAAGAATGTGTTTTACTAAGTTATCTGATTCAGTCGCACGACTGGACCATGCGAATGGGCCAGTCACACGAATGAACTAGGTGATTGAATTAATTGCACGATTGAGTCATAAGACTGACTCTAGCGTACGAATGAACCAGTCATATTATTCAATCGCACGACTGAGCCAGTCACAAGGTTCAGTCGCACGAATGATAGCTGTAACCTATAAAT
>CM044016.1:26289027-26496527 GCA_024085815.1 Flaveria linearis | reverse complement strand
CAACCTTAGGCGCATGGACAGTCTTAACACACTAACAACATTCATAATCTGTCCCAAACCCTAATGTAGCATATTCTAGGCTTAGTTCTAACATTCTAGGCATCAAAACATACATATATATCATAATCATAACATGAAATGCGCCCAAATCACACCCACCCACATACACATTCAAATATACCCACGGGTGTGAAACCCAACTTTATAAAAATGTACATACATGCATTTCCAGCCCCAAAATCAGTTAAAACATGTAAAATAGGGGATCTAGAACTCACCTGAGATGCTTTCGGGGTTGAACCCTTCTCATGAACTTTCTCAGTCGTGCTTAACACCTAAAACCCACACACATACACAACCTGAACACACAATCACATTTATAAGCACATAACCGAGGCTAGAAACATCTAAAACATCATAAAACCAAGAATTCTTACCAAAAAATTTGAATTCTTCTTCTTTCTCTCTACAAATCCGAATTCTCTGCTGTTTCTCTCTCTAAATCCGAATGTGAAGAAGTGTAAATAGGCAACATGGGCGGCCATCACCTTTATTCACCAACTTTTAAACTTTTGTCCTTTTGGAAACTTTTAACCCCTCAACTTTGGGTTACCTCACATTTCGTTCTTTTATCTACATTTATCCTTTCTTTCTTTGCCTATAAAATTTCGGGTGTTACAAGTCCACCCCCTTATATAGGTTTCGTCCCTGAAACCTGTTATTCCTCAAACAGATGAGGGTAATGCTACCTCATCTCTCCTTCAACCTCCCATGTAGACTTGGATCCCTTTTGTGCTTTCACTGTACACGCACAAGAGGAACCACTTTATTCCATAGCCTCTTCTCCTTATGATCAATGATCGCCACTGGTTGCTCCACATAGTTGAGCCATTCATTAATTTCAATGTCCTCCAGTTGTACAACCATATCCTCATCTGCTAAACACTTCCACAGATGAGATACATGGAATGTTGGGTGAATTCCAGTTAACTCATCTGGTAGTTCCAACCTATAGGCCACCTCTCCTACTCGAGCAATGATTCGGAAAGGTCCTATATACCTTGGGCTCAACTTGCCCCACTTTCTAAACCGAATGATACCCTTCCAATGCGAGACTTTTAACATAACCCTATCACCCACCTGGAATTCAATCGGTCTACGCCGTTTATCAGCATACGACTTTTGCCTATCTTTGGCTGCCTTCATAAAGGCTTTAATCTTTTCGAGCTTTTTAGTCATAGCTTCAACCACTTCAATACTTCCCAACTCTTTCTGACCAATGTCACCCCAGCAAACAGGTGTCCTACATCTTCTACCATATAGCATCTCATATGGTGGCATGCCAATGCTGGCATGATAACTGTTGTTGTACGAGAATTCTACTAACGGCAGATGGTCATCCCAACTTCCTCTAAAATCGATCACGCACGCTCGAAGCATGTCCTCAAGTGTCTGGATCGTCCTCTCAGATTGACCGTCCGTCTGAGGATGATAAGCCGTGCTGATGTGTAGCTTTGTGTCCATCGCATCGTGGAATTTCTTCCAAAATTTGGATGTAAACTGAGTGTCACGATCAGATACAATATACATTAGCACCCCATGACGAGCTACAACCTCTTTGATAAATAGATCCGCGAGTCTCTCAGAAGAATATGTCTCTCGGATCGGTAGGAAGTAAGCACTCTTCATCAAGCGATCAACTATCACCTAAATAGCATCATACCCTTTCGGGGTACGTTATAGCTTTGTAATAAAGTCCATGGTGATGTGCTCCCACTTCCACTCGGGTATATCCAACGGCTGGATTTTCCGGTACGGCTTCTGGTGTTCCGCCTTCACTTGTAAACAAGTAAGGCATTTACTCACATACTCTGCTACGTCACGTTTCATACCCAGCCACCAATAATCCTTCTTCATATCGTGATACATCTTAGTAGCACCGGGATGAATGGAGTATCGAGTCTTATGAGCCTCATCCATGATCCTCCCACATAGATCCCTGTATCGAGGAACCCACATTCGTCCGAATCGGGTCCTAACACCAAGAGTGTTCTCACCTAACTCCGTGACTAGACCTCTCATCCTTTCAGAGTTAAGGTGATCTTCCTTCAAATCCTCGTTTTGAAACTCCTTGACCTGCGTCATCACGTCAGAGGTCATAATCAATTGATAAGCCTTCACCCGAATCGGCTCGGGCCTCTCCTTTCGACTAAGGGCGTCTGCTACCACGTTGGCCTTGCCCGGGTGGTAATTGTGACATCCGTCTCCAAAAGGTCCGTCATTTAACATGGATTCCGTTAATTTTTCTTTGAACGTTCATTCCTCACCTTTATAAACCATTCGTGTGGATATTATACTTGCTTTATCATCTTTTACACTTGTGTTCTCATCGTTAGCGTTATATCCTTAAAACCTATACAATTGTCTTTATCGTTATCATTAAATATACCAGTTTATATTATTATTGTCATTAATAAGACCATTTTTAAGTTATTAATACAATTATTTACATTTTATCATTAATATAACTAACCAATTAAAGGTCGTTTTTAACTGAAAACAAACTTGGGAACTCGGGGCTTAAGTGCAGGGACCAAATGTGACATTTTGCTAAACTAGGGCTGGGTATATATACCCTATTTCCAGCCCCAACCCCCATTTCATCTTCTTCTTCATCTTCTTCTTCTTCCACTTTTCTCCTCCTCCTTGCACCAAAACCGCCCCTTTCTTTACGTTTTCACCGACAAGGCCTCGGCTACAGCTGAGTCTACTCCATTCTTGCAGGTAGAGGACCTTGGTCGTCCCTTTTCTTGCTTGTTTTTCTGCTGTCCTTGAAGGGTTTCGGGTGCTCGGGGCCAACCCGAGCACATGAGGTTGTGTGGGTGCGTGAGATGTCTTTTTGTGCGTTCTTCTGGTTGGTGTGTGTGTGAAATGTGTTTCTGGAAGTGCCTGTGATGTAAATTTCATGCACGGAGCAGCCGAAGGATGCTCTGCACTTCTGCAGTCACGATTCTACTATTCTGGCGACTGGGTCTGCCGTGCGACTGAGCCGTGCGACTGGGTGTGTCGTGCGACTGAGTTGTACGACTGTGTGTATGCGTACGATTGAGTCCTGCGGATGAATGTGTGCGATTGTGCGTGTGTCGCACGACTGAATACTGAGTCGCACGAATAGAAGTCCAATCGTACGAATGAAGCTGATTCGTACGAATGAAGGTTGATTCGTGCGGATGGAGTGTTGAGTCGTGCGTCTGGTCCTGTCGTCCGACTGGAGTTGTTGTATGTGAGTTTCTTCTTGTTTGTGGTGTGTGTATGTCGTGTGATGTTAAGGTGACATCGACACGGTTACCGTTGCTAATGACAATATTTAAGTTAACATTATCAAACTAACTAATGTTATCACAAATCAAATCAACTTTAACATTTTACAATTATCAATAACCGATTTGTAACCAACGATATTTACCAAGTATTTCTCTAATAACAATGACACTTTTACACTAACATCATCGGCAATAGGCGACGATTCCAAGTACTTGGATTTATATAAGATCTAATACTTTTGTCTGCTTGTGTGTGTGCCGCGTGACCGAATCGATACAACCCGAACCGACCGAACGTTACTATTTTCATTAAACGTATCATTAATGCTTAACGATAACTATTAATAGATGTTTGACCTTTTATTGCATACAACATTTGGAACTTGATCATCCATACTTACCACCGAACAAGTGAGTTTCGTGGCCCCTTTTTTATACTTATTCAATACTTCAATTATTTACAAACATGGGGGAAAAGTATGCTTACCCATTTTATGCTGTACAACTTACATTCTTGGAAAACGTATTACTATTTTGTGAGTACTTATCTGATACATACATGAGTCGCTGTGTGGTACTTTCTTTACAACCATTTAATTCCGGTGTTGGAACTGACGGATAGGTATTGGTAGTACTACTGGGTTGACACCCCCACCCTTGTTTGTTGGTATACTAGTTGGTACCGACAGTTGCCAGGAACGGGTCCTTGGGTGAATATATTCTGATAAGATTCTGTGTGTACGTCATTTGGTTTGGTTGCAAAGCTCATGGTTATGTGATTTTGCTTACTTATAACTGTAATCACGGTATTCCGCAAAACTATCATGCAACATCAATTTACTTACTATTTAAACCTGCAAGCTCACCAACAATTTTGTTGACCATTTTGAGCATATCTTTTCAGGTGATAATGCTAATTGAAGATCTAGGTGTGCTGCCTTAGTGGAGACCCTAGGATGCATTTTGAGACTATGCAATACTTGATAAACATTCTTTTGAAGCATTGTAGTCTGATTACATACAATTATTCTTTTGGATACTTGTTCCCGGGTTGTGGGAATTACATTACAATGTTAATATTTTGGTTATGTGAACCAATTACAAGTTTATGCTTATGGCTATGTTGTCGTGAATATTGACTACACATGACAATTCTCATTTGTGTCGGGTGTCGTCATGACACGCTTTATCATCAATTACATATATTGCATCTCTATTATTAACAATGTGTTATGACGATCCTGTCTCGTTACATCCCCGTGTTTCCGCTCTCAGCGGGGGTGTGACAGTAATGGATCTCGCAATCGTAATCCTTTATGAGCTCCAACCATCGCCTTTGCCTCATATTTAGGTCTTTTTGCTTGAAGAAGTACTTCAAGATTTTGTGGTCTGTGAAGATTGTGCACTTCGTCCCGTATAAGTAGTGCCACCAAATCTTCAATGCAAAAACCATCGTAGCTAGTTCTAGATCGTGCGTGGGATAGTTGACTTCGTGGGTACTATCGGGATGCATAGGCTATTACCCTTCCACGTTGCATCAATACGCAACCTAGCCCAGAATAAGATGCATCCGAATACACCACTAAATCTTCACTTCCCTCGGACAATGTCAAGACAGGAGCTTGTGTTAATCTCGCCTTTAACTGCTCGAAAGCACCCTCCTGTTCTCGACCCCACACAAACTTCACATCCTTGCGAGTCAACTTTGTCAAAGGTGAGGCTATCTTGGAAAAGTATTGAATGAATCTTCGGTAGTAGCCCACCAACCCCAAGAAGCTACGTATCTCGGATGGCGTCTGTGGAGACTTCCATTGCATCACCGCCCCCACCTTTGCCCGGTCCACCATAATCCCTTCGGAATTTACCACTTGACCCAAGAACTGAACTTCACGCAACTAGAACGCGCATTTGGAGAACTTGGCATACAGCTTCTCCTTTTTCAACGTCTCTAACACGTCCCAAATGTGACCGGAATGCTCTTCTTCGCTCCTTGTGTAAATCAGGATATCGTCGATAAACACAATCACTGATTTATCCAACATCGGCCGACACACTCGATTTATCAAATCCATAAAAGCAGCTGGCGCATTAGTTAGACCAAAAGACATGACAAGGAACTCGTAGTGTCCATAACGCGTATGAAAAGATGTTTTAGGAATGTCTTGCTCCTTTACCTTTAATTGATGGTAGCCAGATCGAAGATCTATCCTCGAGAACCAACTGGCACCTTGGAGTTGATCGAACAAGTCGTCAATCCTCGGTAGTGGATACCGATTCTTCACCGTGAACTTGTTCAATTCACGGTAGTCAATACACATTCTCATACTACCATCCTTTTTCTTTACGAACAAGACCTGAGCACCCCAAGGAGAGATACTCGGTCTGATAAACCCCTTATCGAGCAACTCTTACAGTTGCTCCATCAATTCCTTCATCTCCGTCGGAGCCAACCGATATGGTGCCTTAGCTACAGGCTGAGCACAGGGTATCAGGTCGATCTGAAATTTGATTTCACGATCCGGTGGCACACCTGATAAGTCTTCTGGAAACCCATTAGGAAAGTCACACACCACCGGTACATCGGACAATTGTGGTGTTAACGTGTTCACATCTTTCACGTAGGCTAAATAAGTGCTATATCCACGCCTCATGCACTTTCCCGCCACCGCCATCGAAATCACTTTCATAATCGTCATAACTCGATCACCATATATCGTCACCGAACTCCCGTCAGGCGCTGTCAGTCTAATCATCTTCCTTCGGCACATGATGTTGGCTTCATAGGTTGCTAACCAATCCATCCCTAGTACTACATCAAATCCACCTAGGGGCATCACATGTAACTTAGCAGCAAACCTATGACCTTCTAATTCTATGGCACAGTCCTCTATCACATCTGTAACTCTAGTGGACTTACCAATAGCAGTTTCTACGTCAAAGGGCTCATCAATACCTTTACTACTAACAGGCAGTTTAGCATAAAAAGTAGCAGAAATAAAACTCCTACTAGCACCCGAATCAAATAACACAGAAGCAAGAGTTTAATCTACTAGAAACGTACCTGACACAACATCGCGGTCCGTCCTAGCCTCCTCCCTGGTCATTGTGAAAGCTCTGCGCTCACCTTCTGCCCTTCAGTTCCGGCTGTCTTCTTCGCCCCGGAACTCTCCGCCCTCGGCCTCCTGCAGTCCCTGCTCATATGGCCCTCCTCGTCGCAGGTATAATACCTCAGCGCCTTACAGTCTCTAGAGATGTGGCCCGGCTTCCCATACTTGAAACACACATTGAGCCCCAACCTGCACTCACCTGTATGCTCCTTCCCGCACTTGCCACACCTTTGGGTCCTGAGCTTGATGACCCCACCCTACGGTCATCTATTCTCATCTTCTTGTTGTTCGGGATGAAACCACCACGCCCGAACCGCTTTCCGTTGCAGTTTCAGTCACCACCACCAGCTTTCTTCACCTCCACCACCGTTATAGAGCCTCCCGGCCAAATCCACTGCCGACCTAAAAGTGCTTAGTCGGGCAGTGATCAAGTGCCTACGAATGTCAGCTGGCAATCCTCGGATGTACCGATTGATCTTTCGGGACACCGATGTCACCTGATCTGGTACTAGTCTTGCCATTTCGTTAAATTTGGTGGTGTACTGCTGGTGGGTCATTGTTCCCGCCTCGAGATGTAGGAACCCCCTCTCGATCTTATCGCATTCCCTATGAGGATAGAAGTCCTCAATCATCAATTGCTTCAGCTCTTTCCATCACATCTTCCGATGGCTCTGGCACCCTCTGCTTGGGCAATATTGTCCCACCAACACAACGCTAAGTCAACAAAGGAGTGAGTCGTGAACTTCACCTTCTTGTATTCGCGACACTCACTGATTTCTAACACCGCCTCCATCTCCCTTACCCAGCGGTGAGTGGCAGCGGCATTGCCATTGCCATCGAAGGTCAGGGGCTTGCACCTTTGGAATGCCCCGTAACTGCACCCCTTGGTAGTCACCCCCACTACATCGTCCTCTTCTTCATCAGACAATACAGTCTCAGGCTCTGGTCATTCCTCCTCCCCTCTAATCCCCTTGCCTGTTGATCCCTTCCTATTCTCCTTCTCTTTTCTCTCCTCGTTTCTCACAGCCCTGATCACTTCAGTCACCACAGACGGTAAAACTGTCTGCATGACCTGGTGTACTTCATCAGCAATTGCCTCCCTAGCTGAGGCGTTCAGGCTAGCATTCTCATTTTCCTCGCTTCGGCCATGTACCTCAGGGTTCTCATAAGTCGTCTCTGGAGCCTTGACCCTACTTCTAGTCACACGCGGCCGACCTCTGCCTCTAGCAGCCTTGGAAGATTTTTGTCCAGCCATTCCTAGATGCTATAAAATTCAAACACTAACACGATCATTCAAGGCAATGGCTCAGTTTATGTCAAGTATAGTAAGTCCCTAATTACAGTGGCCAGTTGTGATTAGCCACTTACTTTACTCTTCACACCCCAAGCATTTCCTGTCCTGACTACATTAGTATCTAAATCTACTAAGAACACATAAGTCAAATAGCACACGCACATAATACTAATTAACTTCAAGAAAATGAATACCTAATGGCAAGTACCTACTCGGGCTGACATCTCTCTTTCTGTCCCAGTTTCAGTTTAAGTTTAGGTTTTGAAAATAATTTACCCAATTTACTTAAACTTTGGCTCTGATACCAACTTGTAAGGCTCCGGTCCCTGAGACCTCATAGTTGGCCATTCACAGCAATAATTACATAAAACGTGACATATTACAAATTTAAGCAGCGGGATAAATTTAACAAAAGCCATTCATTTCATTATAAACATTGTTGTTAAGCAATACATCCTACTTTAATCAAATTACAAAATAATTGTTCAATTTCATTACAAAACAACATTATTATCATGTAAGAATGGATGTCAGTTACGCCCCACCGAGTAGCTTCCCCCGCGTGCCATCCTCAGAAACAATTTACCTGCCAATTGAAAATGCATAAAAGGCAGCGTTGCTAAGTGAGTTCTCGTTTTAAAAGTATTAAAAATTCCTTGTGTAGTTTGTTATATGAAAATACACTTTTCATAAGACCTTTCCCTTTTACTTCCATACATGAGCACACATCGTACATACAACAAGGTGTAACTTTATTTATTCTTTCATTCATTTCGTACATTTATCATTGTCTTTCCGAGTCTTTTGCGACAACAGGGTCGCTCACCTCATTAGCAATCTCAATGATTGCACTTTATCCGAGTCTTTTGCGACAACAGGGTCGCTCCCCTCATTGTCAATCTTAATGATTGACCCTGTGTGCATCCTTCGGGGTAGCTAACTCGCATCATCGTTGAGGTAACGACAACAAGGCCGTGCACCTCCATACATTTGCTTGCAAGACTTTGATTCATTTATTTACGTTCCACTTTTCTTCATCATTAATCTTTCACTTTATTAATGATAATACTTTACGTTACGATCATATACATACCACGTAAGGTCATACAATATTAAAGATATTAATAACAATAATAATAAAGATACCAGTAATGATAATAATAATAATAAGGAATCATGAAGACAATCATGATTATGCTTGGAAATGAGCATTTATTAACCCTAGTCAAACCTTGTTCCAAACCCTACTTGCACAGACTCCCATAAAATTCTTGAAAAATAAATTCGAAGTGTTGGACGCATGAGTCCTGTGTGGGCGCATGGGCCCTGTTCGGACGCATGGGCCCTGTTCGGGCGCATGGACCCTGTTCGGACGCATGGGTCTCTCAGACGCATGAAGTCACTTAGGCGCATGGAAGGTCCAGACGCATGGTCACTATTGGGACGCATGAGCCACTGTTCAGGCGCATGAACTATACTTACAATTTTCTAAGGCACTGTTTAGGCGCATGGGGTACTATTCAGGCGCATGAAGTTTTTAGCGCATGGGAACACTAAGGCAGTTTAGTTAGTTGGACGCATGGGCCAACCTTAGGCGCATGGACAGTCTTTACACACTAACAACATTCATAATCAGTCCCAAACCCTAATGTAGCATATTCTAGGCAAAGTTCTAACATTTTAGGCATCAAAACATACACATATATAAAATATACACATTCAAATATACCCACGGGTGTGAAACCCAACTTTATAAATATGTACATACATGCATTTCCAGCCCTAAAATCAGTTAAAAATGTAAAATGGGGGATCTAGAACTCACCTGAGCTGCTTTCGGGTTTGAACCCTTCTCTTGAACTTTCTCAGCCGTGCTTAACACCTAAAACCCACACACATACACAACCCGAACACACAATCACATTTATAAGCACATAACCGAGGCTAGAAACATCTAAAACATCATAAAACCGAGAATTCTTACCAAAAACTTTGAATTCTTCTTCTTTCTCTCTACAAATCTGAATTCTCTGCTGTTTCTCTCTCTAAATCCGAATGTGAAGAAGTGTAAACATGGAACATGGGCGGCCATCACCTTTATTCACCAACTTTTAAACTTTTGTCCTTTTGGACACTTTTAACCCCTTAACTTCACATTTCCTTCTTTTATCTACATTTATCCTTTCTTTCTTTGCCTATAAAATTTCGGGTGTTACATATATATACATATATACATCTATATATATACACTAAATAGATATATACATACATACATATATATATACATACATATATATGTTATAGATATATGTATGTATATATATGTGTATACATATATATATATGTATATATATATGTATATATTATATATATGTATTTATATATATATGTATATATATACATATGTATGTGTGTGTGTGTATATATAGATACATATATATATATATATATATATATATATATATATATATATATATATATATATATATATATATATATAGGTCATTCAATCAAGAACCATAAATCTGTAAAGAAACATAAAAAACGTTATAATCCTTGTACTATTTATTAGATAAATATATAAAAAACCTATAATTTTACTACTTTCAAGATAAATTTATAAGAAATAGGATATCTATAGTCGTTCATTAATGTGCATATATGCACCCACATTGTATTGCATAATGAACATTTCATTTTTTTAAAGAATTTAGGAGAGATTTGATGAATAGATGATGAAAAGTTAGAACCAAATCGTCATTTTTTACTATTACCATTTTATTGATGTGTTATATGCAATGCTTATGCATTTCTTAGTAGTTATTTATATATTTGTGGTTCTCAATAAAATGCATCCCTATATATATGTATACATATACACACACACACACACACACACACACATATATATATATATATACACGTATATATATATATATATATATATATATATATATATATATATATATATATTGTATATATATATATGTATATGTATACGTGTGTGTATATATATATATATATGTATATATGTATATGTATATATATATGTATATGTATATATGTATATGTATATATATATGTATATGTATATATATGTATATGTATATATGTATATGTATATGTATATATGTATATGTATATGTATATATGTATACGTATATGTATATATGTATATGTATATGTATATATGTATACATATATGTATATATATATGTATATATATATGATATATATATATATGTATATATATATATATACATACTAGTGGGTGAAACCCGCGCGGTGCGGCGGTGGTATGAATATTTTTAGAACAGTTTCTTTAGTTAACTCTCTATTATTGTGATAAATCTCTTTTTGCTTTTTATTTCATTAATGTGCGATATCAAACATATCTATATTACTTCAGGGATGAGCATATTTATAAAAAAACAAGTTGTTTATACATAATCACTTGTATCAAATATCACAACATTGTTTTTAAGTGTCTTAAAAATGGATTAAAGTTACAATGTTGTCCAAAAAGTTGTATTATATAGTAATATAGATATAGATAGATTAAGATAACCTTAAATATAATAGTCGTACTTTAAATTTAATTATAAAATGGAGTACAAGTATTTAAAGCTTAAAGGGGTATAATAGGAATAAATCTTATGACATTACACATTAAAGCTTGCAACTATTCATATAAATCTAGTCATGGTTTGTCTATTATATAGTAGTATAGTTATATACATATATATATATATATATATATATATATATATATATATATGTTGATTTAGATGATTTTTGGTTGATTTCTTACACATAAAGGCATACAGATGCTTACAACGAAATTGTGTGTTTCTTCCAGCGAAATTAGCACAATCCAACGAAACTATAGCTTTTATGATTTATGGAAGATTGTCTTCGATTCCCACAGAAACTACCATCTTTAAACAGAAGTTCCCATCACTTTGTTGATAGAACAAGTGAAAGTGCTGCCGAAAATGCCATCAGAACAAAAGTTCCACTAGACTTCTTGAAGCACTGTTCTAGCAACACAATCTCAACATGCTTTTTAACCATTTAAACCCGATTAAAGTTAAGTACATGCTTCGCCTCACTAACCTAAGCTATCAAATCAACAATGTGAGTTTTTCATAGAATTGCCACAGAGAATCTAGGGTTTGGTAAATTCGCACTTATAAGAAACTCTTCTCACAATATGCATTATATACCAACTAGGCAATAAAGAAAAGAAAAAGGTATGCTAAAAAAGGAGTATGATTTGGATGCAATTTGCTCCAAAAATGCTGAAGTAGTCAGCAATTTGCTCTAGAATTTCATGGGGCATATCAAGTACTTCACTTTTATGGTCATAGTACATGATCTCTACATTTTTCCTCTTGACAACAACTTTATTCATCTGAACAAGATGCCGGACAACCAATACCCTTGTTCCCTTGAGTATCTTTTCCTTTACTTCCAAATCAACAATCCTTGCTTTTACAACTTTCTTAGGTGCTTTATTCTTCTTTTCAAGGTATGAGGAGATGGGTTGATTTTCATCAAAGGTTGTTGGTTTCGAGTCAGTGGATGCTGGGGACTCGGTCGGCTGATGGAAAGGCCATTGAGTAACTTTCTTTGTTCTGGCATGATGTCTTTCCTATTGCTCCATGGCTTGTTCAAACATTGGGAAGTCTTGAGTAACAATCTTTTGCCTGATTCCTCTGATAGTTAGATCAAGAGTTGACATACTCATTGGTCCTACTTGTCTACCAGAGAAACCATATTATTTGAGAAATTGCTTCATCTGTTGCTTGTCCCTGAACTCTTGCTTAACTCTTTCTAGTTTCCTCTTCTCTAATTCAGCCATCTTTCTTCTAACTGACTTAGATGCTTTCTCCATCCCGGCACGAGATGAAAATCTGTAAGGCCCCGTTCCCAGGCACCTCACAGTTAGTCATTCATCGCATCATAGATACATAATAATATACATTTTCTTAAAACAATGCAGCGGAATTTATATCAAAAGTCATCCATTCATTAATAAAAACTGTTGCTAAGCAATACACCTATAATTGTTATCAGTTACAAAAGATTGTTTAACTACATTACAAAGTAACAAAATTATTAATCATGAACGGATGTCAGTCTTGCCCTGCCTAGTAGCTTTTCCCGCATGCCATCCTCAGCAATATTTACCTGCTAACTGAAAATGTATAAAAGTCAGCGTTGCTGAGTGAGTTCTAGTTTTAAAAGTATTGTAATACCTTGTATGATATATATATGAAAATACTCTTTCAATAAAATACTTTCTTTACTTTTGTACGTGAGCATGCATCATACATACATCCATGTAATACTTTCTTTTTTCTTTCTTTACTGTACGCATTTGTTCATTTCGTACCTTTAAAATTATATTTCACTGTCTATATGGACCAATGTGTAATACCCTAAACTATGTGTGCGAAACTGGTACTGGGCCTGTGGTTTATAAATAGACCACGAACACTGTTCACGAGGCTGACCCAGTCACCTAGGGTATGCCACAAGGTTCCTGTCAATCTCAATGATTGACCCTGTGTGCACTATTCGGGGTAGCTAACCCGCATCATAGTTGAGCTAACGACAACATGGTCGTGCACCTCCTATAAGCTTGCAAGACTTTCATTATTTTAATTACGTTCCACTTTTCTTTATCATTAATCTTTCACTTTTGTTAATGATAATACTTTGCATTTATGATCATAAACATACCACATAAGTCACACAATAGTAATTATTATGGACATAGAACAGCTTATAATAATGCAATATAATAACAATTAAAACCCTAAAGTCAAACTTGGGTCAAATCTTAATCATTCTGTTTTTCCCAAAATTTCAGAAATAAGCTAAGTGTTCTAGGTGCATGAGCACTATGCAGGCGCATGAGGCCTGTTTAGGCGCATTACAACTATGCAGGCGCATGGGCTTACTTGGGCGTTTCAACACTTAGGCGCATGAGCCATTTTAGGCGCATGGGCACTATTTGGGCGCTTGGGGTACCCTTAGGCATCTGAGACTAAGTCCTAGGCGCATGGACTACTGTTCAGGCGCATGGACTACTATTCAGGCGCATGGACTTATACTTAGAAATTCTAAGACATTTCTAGACGCATGGGGCACTATTTAGGTGCATGGGCCCTATTTGGGCGCATGACCCGACTTAGAAACTTTTCTAAGGGAATTTTAGGCGCATTGGCCTTATTTAGGCGCATGGACAACCTGTTTGGCATGTTTCTAACATATTTTCACTCCCAATCATCATATTTACTTAATCTAACACTTTTCTAAGCACAAATAACACATAACAACATAAAACATCATCATGTAAGCATAAAACTTACGGGTACACATGCATAATAATTATAAAACTTTTTAATACATTTCCAGCCCAAAGAAGGTTTAAAACAAGTAAAATAAGGGGACTAGAACATACTTTAGCTACTCTCAAGTTCAAACTCTTCAACTTGAGCATTTCCAAAGGATTCGAACGCCTAGATGTGTCTAAAAGACACAAACCCGAACACACATGCACATAAGAACATATATTCTCGGTTTCTTATCCAAAACACAAACATTACCGAGCTAATTTTACATCAAATGCTTACCTTATTGAAGATCAGCCTCTTTCTCTCTCTAGAACCGAAGAAATATCAATTTTCTTCTTCTCCTTCTAACTGGTCGACAAAAGCAGATGGGATGGAGGCTTTATGGGCGGCCATACCCATAATAATATAAAATAATTTGACTTTTGTACTTTTACACTTTGCATCCTTTCACTTTGGCTTCATTTTCTTTCTTACAAAATATGTTTCTTTTTACCTCTTATTTCTTTCCTTTCTTTATTCTGACAAAATTTTCCGGGCGTTACAAAATCTTAGTTTTGATGATCTATTGGGTTCACCACCACGGTTAAATTCTCTAGTTGTAGTTCTCGCATCTCTTGAATCCTTTGCACTTTTGATTAGTACAATGATGTTCTTTTTCACTGAGGATTCTTGAGTTCTAACTGTCTTCATAAGTATAACTTTTTCTTCCACATTTTATGGGAACAACTCCACCTTTTTGTCATAAAAAATCTAGCCTTTGATTTCTGTAACTCAACTTCAATTTCTTTTTTAGCAGTCATAGGTCTCTTACCTTTGTTAGAGGTAGAGACCTCGGTAAGTCTGACTACCGTAAGTCTAACGGTTACACCTGATGTCCCAAAAGCTGACTTGGGATCATCTATAGTTTTCTGATCTCTCTCAGGATCATTAGTGACTCCTGGGCCCTTAATTCCTCATCCACCTTAGAGTTAATTGGGGTTTTAGTTTCAACCTCCGATGAACAAATATCACCATCAGCTGATTTTCTAAGTTCAGACTCAAGTGTGTCATATTGTTAGTTATAAAGTCGTGTTGGTTCAGCCTCAAGAGTCACCCCATGCCTTTCCATGTCATCATCCATGGTCTGGGTGCCTCTTGTTTAAACCTCTACTTTTTAAGGATTCAATAGCCGAATGAGTCTCTTGTCTGGTACTTTCAATAGTTGCATCAGTATCTGATTTGTTCAGTACTTCAGCAGCTTCTAAGAGCACCTTTGTTAGATCTATAACATTTGTATAGGTTTAGTTATTTAATCAATCACTATAATAGCTCTTGTATATTTCCATCATTTTGTTAGCAATATACATTTATAGGTTAACCCCATTTATTGTGTGTTGCTCTATATGTATGTCTGCAGGAAAAACATTAAGACTTAGTCAATTTCTTGAATTGACTAAGTGTTGAATAACATCTACGGATGAACAAATTGTTCCTCCATAGATATTCTGGAAGAATACAAGTATGGACTCCGTGGAACTCCTGCGAAAGCTTTACAACAACAAGAACATCCAAGGCAACTGCAGCTCCTACGGAAGACCAACATCTGCGGAAGACCAATCTCCTACGAAAGACAAAGTTCTTGCGGAAGACCAATCTCCTGCCGAGGACCAACACTTGATATACTTCACCAAGTACATCAAGTCAACAAAGTCAAACACTAAAGTGACAAGTCAACATCTGCGGACGACTTTCACTTTAGTCAGAGAATGTCACATCAGGACATTCTCCGAGTAGCTTTCTTACCATGATAAGAAAGCTACTGTTACCCTAACAGTAAATATCTAAGCCTATAAATACAAGGCCTAGGTACACACTTTTAGGTAACAATAGTGAACAGATTATGATCGCAGCTACGAATCATTACGATTAAACCCTATCAGCCGCAAACAATCTCACAAAAATACACGCATCAAAATAGCATTAAACCCTAGCAATAGCAATATCATTCATTGTTTCGTTTGATTATTGTAGTCATTATTCAATCATTATAATGGAAAACGTTTGAAGTATTTGTGTTGTTCTTCATCTTACTTTCATCTGCTTTTCATAAGTTTGATTTGTTCTTCATTATTTGTTTTTGTCAAACAACTTTACATAAATCGATTAATCAAACAACACTCAATGATAATTCCACGACCAATGTTTGTCATTATCTAAACTGATAATTCCTGACGATCCTTGGATTCATAGGTGGTATCAGAGCCACGTGATCATTGATTTAGATCAGTTGATCTATCGGTATTAGTTTGTTTAATTAATTGTTTGTATCATTAGATCTATCTAGTTTTTGATCAGATCTATTGATTTTGATTAAAATTGTTTTAGGGTTTGTTCATACGACTCGAGAATTTAAAACTCGTTTTCAATCGTGTTATTGAACAAAACAATTATATCACAAGTCGGAATTAATTAATCAATAGCTAACTACAATATTGAGATCAACAAATTGGTGTGATTATTAAAATCTGTTATATCAATCAGTTGGGTACTGTTCTGTTGCCCGATCACACACAAATCTGCATTAAAACCTGTTTTAATTCGTAGATCTGAGTTCTTGTTCGATTATTAGCAGTTGTTCAATCATTTTTGAACAAGATAAACATTAAACGTCCTCTATCTCATAATTAGTTGAGAATTTATTGAGAGGGTTAACTACCTTTTGACATTAATATCTTAATTAATTGATAATTAAGAGTTGGTCATTAATTAGTTCATTAACAAAAGAATTTGTTTTAGTTAAACAAACATCTAACTAAAATGAGTAATTCTGTTGTTGGATCAGCATACCAACCCCCTAAGTTGGAGAGCAGGGCTCACTTCAAAACAAGGAGAATCTGTTTTAGGAACCATGTAAATTACACTGATTCTGATCTATGGTCCTAAATAAAAGAAGGTCCATACATTCCACCAACATTAGGACCTGATTATAATGACAAGAATCAGCCCGTCAGTCTAAAAGATTTATCACCTGATGACACAAAAAAGGTCAAGATTGATATCAAAGCTTATAGTATGCTCACTATGACTTTGCCTGAAGATCTTCTCATTAGGTATGAAGCCTATAAATTCACCATGGAAAACTTAGCACACCATGTGTTAAGGCAGTGATGAAATCAGAAGCATCAGAAAGGATACACTCAGGTCCTAATATGAGACATTTCATCATATTAAGGGTGAATCCGTTCCTCAACTATTGCATAGGTTTATGCAGCTTGTAACTGAAATGAACATCTTGGAGCTGAAGTATGACAATGAGGAACTTAACAAGAAATACTTCGTACTCTACCTGAGAGTTGGACGTAGACAGTATCAATGTTCAAGAACACCCTGGATTTGAAAGCCATCGGGCTTGATACCTTGGTGGCTAAAGTGGAAGCTCTTGAACTTGATGAGAAAAAAAAGAAACAGGAGCAGCAAAGCACCTATTGCCCCCTATCAATTCAGGGAATCAAAGAGTGCGGTGAGTGCTTTCATTTCAAATGAAGATGATGAAAGCTCTTGTGCTGTGAGTGATGAAGTAGAGGAAGTTGGTTTTTATGCATCAAGACCAACTAAATCGACACAAAGTCACTTAAGCAACAAAACAAAAGGGAAAAAGGATGATGGAAAGAATGCAACTGCTAAAGGATCATACAAAAGCAATAATAGTTCAGAACCAATTAGAGTAGTTCTTGATTCTGAAGAGCAAAAGGCATCATTTGCAGCTTTCAGCTCAAGCTTCCAAGCATACCTGGGTAGCACTTTGACCCCAGCTCATTTTTGCCAGCAAGATCTAGAAGAACTTCATCCTGATGAAGTAGAAGAAATGGATCTGCAATGGCAGATGGCAATGATCGCTTACAGGGAAAAGATGTACCCGTGGAGAAATAATGATTATCTTCTCCAGGTAGAACAACAAAGATAGGAGTTGATAAGTCTAAAGTGAGATGTTTCAAGTGTAAACTTTATGGGCACTTCTTAAGAGAACGCAACCAGCAGTCCACATCTTAGTACCAATATCAACATCCTTAACATCAGCAACAACAACATCAAGCAAATCAAATGCCATTCAAGTAGCCTCAGCTCACCAACTCTTCCCCACCAACCTCAGGTACATTTGCAGCTAGCTCAAGCAAGAACTAAGAGACTGGACTGATCATCCTGCAGGATGGCACTTATGACTGGAGCTTATATGAGAAGGAAGTCTTGGAAGAGAATCAAGCTTTATTGCAAACATGGAGAACAAGGTCCCACTAATGTCAAGAGAGGTAAGGGAAAGGTTATGTTCATCCAGCTGCGTTGAGCAAGTTGAAAGGTAGAGAACTCGTGCTCAACAACTTGCTAATAAAGTTAAAGAAACAATGGTTTTAAATGAATCTCATGTAAGGGAACATAAACTTTATTAGGTAAAAATCACTTCCTTATAAAATGATTTAAATAAACTAATTTCTAAAAATTACAATCGAAAGGGATAAATTGAGCATTCGACGACATCTTTAACAAAATCAATGGCAGGCATCTACTGAAGTGAAACTTCAGAAGTTTTAACTTTTATCTCAATAATATAAGAAGCTGTTAAATTCTCATATTGAATCACAAAACAAATCAGGTTTGGGTTTTCACAATGTTGCAACTCCAGTGAATAACAATTATACCTCATTACCTGATTCTATGACTAACAGCTTATCAAACTATTTTGTACCAAGCACCAATAATGAAACTAAAACTGAAATTAATCAAGTGGCCAATGGTGGTGATTCCGAGATGAGTGAAACTCAATCAACTGATTCAAAAGTTTCAAAACAAGACGAATCAGATTTTGATTTTGATGGATGTGATGATTTGTTTGAGCTGGATGATCATGATCACAACAAGATGAAGATAAGGGTAAAATAACAAGTATGGTATTTGAACCTTTAATACCAAAAGTTCTAGAAGAAATCAAGCTATCCTATCCATCTTATAAAGAAACTTGTTAAAGATGATTTATAAGAGAATAGCTCAATTGAATGCTGGGATTCAAGAGCTTAACAAACAACAAGTCCCTCCACCAACAATAAAAAGGTCTGAAACTGATGTCAAGCTAACTTCTACAAAAGAAACAAAATCTTCTCAACAACTTCAGCTGATCTTCATAAGAAGATTGTTGAGATATCAGGACAATCATCAGTAGATGCTCAGTAGATGAAGAGACTCTGGGTTCATCTAAACAATTATCCGTAGAAGATCTATAGAAGAAGCAAGTGCTCATTGAAAAATCAGTAGCAAAAGCAAAAAAATCTTCCAAAGAATCTTCAACCATCAAAAGCACATGCAAGAAACATGTGAAGGATGTGCTTCATCAATAAAAGACAGTTGCTGCCATACCAGAACCATTTGATATTATGTCAGGAAATGACAAAGACTCTTCAGTAGCAAAATTTGAAAGAGAGCTGAAAGAGCATAAAAAGCAGCTGAAACAAAAGAAGAAATTGGTTGACTCAGGAAGTAAGGCAGAAGATAAGTACTTCAAGTGGTACGATATGACCAATCACAACACTGAAGATTGCTACTTTAGCAGCTATTGTTCTATTTGCAATATGAACAAGCATATGATTTTAGATTGCTATTTCAATAAGCATTATGCAATTTGCAACAAAAACAATCATTTAACTCAAGAAAGCTACTTCAATAAAATGAAGAAAACAAAAGTTCCTAAGAAGAAGCAATCTGAGAACAATGATGCAGGTTCATAATCTAAAGACAACATCAAAGAATCAAAACAAAGCAGCAGCAGCCAAAGAAAAAGATTGTAAAGACAAAGAAAATAGCTGATGTTGATGATAACCAACAACAAAAGGTTGAAAAGGTTAAGAAGCAAACATCTGCTTCTAATGCTCAACCAAAGAAGAAGGAAAAACAGCAGTCTTAAAGCAGAACACCACACATAAAGGTGGAGTTGAATGAAAAATCAACAGATGCTGAAGAGACATTTTTTGATCAATTTGATAAAGGTATAGAAGTATCAAAGTCAAAATCAAAGGATGCTGAAACCTTTCACAATAAAGGTTCTTCACCAAAGAAAATGAGAAATAAAAGAAGGTGCAAGAGGAAGTGACTAAGAAACAAGTTCAAAATGTCTCTAGTCAATCTCTAAAAGAATCATCATCACCACCACAAACAAAACAAAATGAAACAATTGAGTTTAAAGTCAAACCTGAATCATCAAGACTCATTCATGAAGGAATGACTATTTAGACACAAGTGGTTAGCCTAAGCTCATTAAGGCTTGGGTTCCCCATTCTAGTTGATTTCATTTTCTGTGCAGGAATATACATGGAGGGCTGACATCAAGTGGTATGTTAACAGTTGATGTTCCAGGCATATGACTTGAAATTGTTCTCTCCTCCGTGACTTCAAACATAAAAATGTTTTTTATGTAGCATTTGGTGGGGATAAGAAGAAAGGTAAAATTATAGGTGAAGGAAAGGTAACCAATGGTGTGCTCAAATTCGAGGAAGTAATTTTTGTGAAAACTTGCAATATAATTTACTCAGTGTGTCTCAAATTTGTGATCAAAACTATACCATTTTATTTGATAACACTCATTGTTACATTTTTAAACCTAGTTTGAAAATCCCAGATGATTACATTCTTCTTAAAGCACCAATAAAAGGCAATACATATGTTTTGAACATGAACAACACCTCACTAACATTAAATGAAACATGCTTGATCTCCAAGTCATCAGAAGATGAATCTAAACTATGGCATAGAAGGCTGGTTTATTCTAACATGAAGAACATGAACAGGCTGGCCAAAAATGACCTAGTTATTAGCCTCCCTAAGAAAGGATTTCAGTGTTCTACTTATTGTTCTTCATGTTGCAAAGGAAAACAACACAAGGTGTCTCATAAGTCCAAAACAATAACACAACTACAACACCTCTCAAATTGTTTCATAAGGATCTTTTTGGTCTAACCAATGTCATGAGCATTGGTAAAAAACAATATTGTTTGGTAATTGTTGATGATTCACTAGATTCATATGGGTGTCTTCTTAAAACATAAATGTGAAACAATTGAAATACTAATGGAGTTTATCACTAAAATTGAAAATTAACTTGATTTAAAAGTCAAAATTTTCAGAAGTGATAATGGGTCTGAATTTATTAACTGTGTTCTAGATACCTTTTGCAGGAATAAAGGCATAGCAAGATAGTTCAGTACACCAGGAACTCTATAACAAAATGGAGTTTCTGAGAGAAGAAATAGAACTCTCATTAAAGCAGCTAGAACAATGCTAGCTGATTTACATCTGCCCATTACCTTTTAGGCTGGAGTAGTGAATACAGCTTGCACTGTTTAAAACAGAACATTACTTGTTAAAGAACATAACAAAACCCTTATGAGCTTTTATTTAAAAGAAAACCTTTTATAGGCTATCTTAGAGCTTCTGGGTGTCATGTGTCTATGTTAAACACCAAGGAATAATAGGAAAGTTTTCAGAAAAAGCCTATGATGGTTTCTTTATTGGATATTCATCAACATCCAAATCATATAGAGTTTACATTCTATAACAAAACATTATGAAAGAAACACCTAATGTATCTTTTGATAAAATATCATTTACAAAATTAGTAATAGGTTCATCATGGTTGTATAACATAGATGCTTTCACGAATTCATTTAACTCTGGTTATTGAATATTATAGGTTTTACGGATACATGTTATCCTTATGTACCTCCAACAATGAGTGAAGTGCCACTAACTACAGATCCACCAAGACCATATCCACACACTTCAAGTGTTGCAGATCATGGGCCTTCACCACAATCAACTAATGGACAGTGCAATGGAAATCCAACATCAACCTCCAAAGAAGTAAATAAAGTATCAGCAGCTGTTAACTCTACTTCTGCAGATGTTAATACTGCATCCGAAGATGTATTCAATGCATCCATAGATACTCTATCTACATCCGGAGATGCCCCAGTTCCTTCAACTGAAGTTCCAAGTCCATTAACAACATCAGCAGATCCACAACCTACATCTAGATATGTTACTGTAACACCTACAGAAGTTCAAGCTAAATATGCTGAAGCACAAAATCTAGAAGATGGATATCATTCAGCCTCAGACCAACATGAAGAAGAATTTGACTACTTCGTTAATTCTTCATCACAGCTGGATCACTCTCCAACACCACACATGACAAACTTGGAATCTTCCATCCAGTTGATACAATACCAACCAGCAAAATTCATAAGAATCACGCAATTGAAAACATAATTGGTGATCTTCATGAAAGAACCACAAGAAATCAAGGGGGAGCAACAAACATTTGTCTTTTCTCCTGTTTTCAATCACAAGTGGTTCCACCCAATATATCAGCTGCACTTAAAGACAATAGCTGAATTAAAGCTATGCAAGAGGAGCTTCAACAATTCAAAAAATAGAAAGTCTCAAATCTAGTTGATCTGCCTAAAGGCCAATACCTAATTGGTACCAGATGGCTTTTCAAGAACAATCTAGATGATAGAGGAATTATTGTAACAAACAAAGCAAGGCTGATAGCCCAAGGATATACTTAAGAAGAAGGAATAGACTATGATTATGTCTTTGCACCAGTTGCAAGGATAGAAGCAATCAGAGTTTTTCTAGCTTATGCTTCATATAAGAAAATCACTGTTTACCAAATGGACGTAAAATGTGCTTTCTCATATGGTAAAATTGATGAAGATGTATATATTGCTCAACCTCCAGGATTTGAAGATCCTGATTACCCTCACAGGGTATACAAGCTTGAGAAAACTTTGTATGGACTTCATCAGACTCTAAGGAAGTGGTATGAGATATTACCATCCTTCCCGCTGAAGCATGGATATAAGAGAGGAACAATAGATCAGACACTCTTCCTCAAGCATGATCATCAAGATCTCTTAGTGGTTCAAATATATGTGGATGATATTATATTTGGATCAACAAACAAGAGACTATGTGAGGAGTTTAAAGCATTGATGAAATCTGAGTTTCAAATGAGCTCTATGGGAGAATTATCATTTTTCCTTGGATTGCAAGTTCATCAAAAATCAGATGGCATATTTATCAACCAAGAAAAGTATATTCATCAAATACTAAAGAAATACTCTCTTGCTGATACATCTTCATGCAAAACACCAACATCAACAATAGATAAGATTGTACCTGATCCTATAGGGAAGTCTGTAGATCAAAGATTATATAGATCAATGATAGGATCATTAATGTACTTAACTGCAAGCAGACCTGACATTATGTTTGTTGTTTATGTTTGTGCAAGGTAACAATCTGATCCAAATGAATCACATATGAATGCTGTGAAGAGGATATTCAGATATCTTAAAGGGAAACCAGCTCTTGGTCTTTGATATACCAAAGAAGGAGAATTCAACCTCTACTCTTATTCCGATAGAGATTTGGAGGATGTAACAATAACAAGAAATCCATAACAGTTGGATGTAAATTCATAGGACCAAGGCTTGTATCTTGGCAGTGCAAGAAACAAACAAATGTTTCAGTATCCACAGCTAAAGCTGAGTACATAGCTGCTTCAGCTGGTTGCTCACAAGTTTTATGGTTGCAAAACCAACTACTTGACTATTGGTACAATGCGTTTCTCAAATAAAGTGAAGAAAATTGGAACTTGAGCAACTATATTGGTGGTTGGATATCTGTTATATGGAAATTTGTGAACAATTGCCTTGGAACAAAGACAACAAGGTCCAATAGCAATAAATGATCTAATAATATATTAGAATCATACAACAAAAAGGATAAATTGTTATCCTTCAGCAGAAGTTACAGTGTAACATTGCTTTTTAGCAGATGCTACAGTGTAAAAGGTAACAAAGTTAAAATTTGACCATCAGTAGATTGGTAACCTATGGATGTGTGTGTTTTAACAAAGTATAATTTATTTCCGTACATTAGTAAACCATGGAAAAACAAATTATATTTCCATAAATTATATTCGGGAAATTAATGATGTCATCCGTAGATTTCCTTCGGAAGATTTATTTCCCTTCGGATGATTTACTTTCCTTCAGAAGACTTAACTTCCTTCGGAAGATTTAGTTACCTTCGGAAGTTTATTTTCATCCGGAAGTGTTAATCTTTGGAAGTTTTAACTTCCTACGGAAGATCTAATAACTGCGGAAACAATAATTTACTATGAAAAGGTAATAAGGGTTGAGGGTCGTACAACATTAAAGGGTCTTAATTAATTTACTGAAAAAGTGTATAAATGATAACTTTTGACTTGTCGTTTACATTAACTTTTACGGAGCACTTTTATGACCTAGAAAATCATCCATAAACCTTAAACCCCTCTTCCGCTGATATTGAAATTACCATTTCAAAACAATAAATCATTCAGTTTATCTAATCTTCTGTTTATCATACGAACATTATCAGCAAGGTAAATCATTCATCATAAAATCAAAATTGCTGATTATTGTTGAAATATCATTGAAATGATTGAACTTCTTAAACTTTTAAAATTTTGATGTCAAGCTTAAATATTTAAATCATTGCTTTTCTGATATTCTTGTTTATTACAAATGGTTAATCGTTTTGCTAAAGAGCATAATGTATGTGCTTTTCTCAATCCTGATGATCTTGTCACTGAAGATGCACAAGATTATTCGCTATCTACGCAGATTGAGATTGTTTTATGCCTTAACTGCTGACCCAGTAATCTATCAAACTCATATTATAGATTGCTTGAATACCGTAAGAGTAGCTGAGGAGAATGACGAACGAGTGATTTATGCCTCTATTAGACATGAAGTTCTGAGAATAGATGAACAAATTATCAGAAAGGTACTGGAGTTTAGTGAACAAGAAGTGGGTCACCCTGATGTATTTGATCATGAGTACATTCAGAGGGTTTTTGATCTAATAGGATACGATGGTGACTACCTTAATGGTGAAATCAAGAAAGGAAGATTATGCAAGCCTTATAGATTCCTTTTTCATACTTACTTAAAATGTATGTCAAACAAGAAGTCTAGATGTGATAGATTCTCAAGGCATATATCTTCCGGAATCATTGGAGTGTTTGAAGGAAGAAATTATAAGTACTTAAAGTACATTTTTGGATGCCTATGTGATCAGATTAAAGTCCAAAAAGCTGATAAGATGTACATGTTCCCAAGATTTCTTCAACTCATCACCAATGATTCAATGCCTCACATAGAAAGGAGAGGTGATGTATTTGTTCAAGCACATCTGGGAAGATCAATGCTGAACAAGATAAGTGGAAGGTATGAAGGAGCTGAAATGGAAATGTTTGCTCATGTTGTAGATAAGAATGCTAATGTACCACAAGAATTGATCTACACAGAACAACAAGAAGAACAAGGTGAAGTATCTCCTGCATCAGCTGATCAAGCTATACAGACTCCACTCCAATCTCCCGTGATCAATCAACCATTACCACCAGCATAACCATCACCACCAGCACATCCACAATCACCAGCACAACCACTATCACCATAAAGTGAACAAACCCAACCCATCTCACTCAGTCAATCACCAACCTCCATGAGCACTGCTGGAACTGAACCAGTTTCACCATCCAGTGACACACACAAACCAATCTCACACTCTTTATCTAAAACAACATAAGGATCTGCTGTCACAGAACCAATTTCACCTTCTCAGCTATCTCCTCAATAAGAACAACCTCAAATCATAATTTCCCCAGTTGTTGAATCAAATTCAACTTCTGGTAGCACTACTCCAACTGAAGTTATCAATTTTGAAGAACATCTTGATGATTTACATGATGGGGATACTGAAGATGTGTGCTTGGAAGTTGAAAAGGATCAAAATCAGGAGGTTCAACAAGTGACTGGGACTGGTGAACAGTTTATGGATATTATAGCTTACTATGAAGATGATTTGAATGATGATGACATTGATGTGAGCAAAAGCTTTCTGGTGGCTAAATACAACAATCTAATCATCAAGTCAAACAAAAGATTTGACAGACTGAAAAAGATGAAGGGAATTCTGAAAGAAAAGGATGCTCTTGTAACTCTAGAAGAAGGCTCAATCAGAAGACTGAGAGAGGATGCCTAAATAGATCAGGAAGTTATTGATGCCATCAATAAAATTAGTGAAAGAATTAAAAGAATCTGTGGAGAAAGAGAAGGCAGATAAGGAGAAGAGTGTTACAGAAATGAACAAAGCAAAAATCATCATTTCTGAACAACTGAGCTCTTGAAAGCTAAAGATGATGAAATTAGGATTTTGAAGAAAGAATTAGTGAACTTAAGTTTGCTCAAACTTCTCAACAAACTCAACAAGTACCAAAACAACAAATAACATCAAAAGTTGTCTCAACTCAACAACAGGCCCCAATCATCCAATACAGCAGGAAGAGAAAATACTGGGGAAGTTTGAAAAAGATATCATAGAGGTGCAAGACTCACCAAAGAAAACCAAACAGTCTCACCTGAGCATACCCCATCAGCTGAAGTATCATCATCTAAGCCAATTGAGCCCAATGATGAAAGTGATGTTGAGTGGGAAGAGTTAACTAGAGAAGAAACTCCAATAGATGCCAAAACAACGACATCTGATGAGCTGCTCATAACTCAAGACATCCTTGAAGAGAGACCCCAATCTACTATGTTCATGGAACTCATTAACAAATGGTTTCTATAAGACTTGGTAGAAAGGATGAAATTGGATGAGATGAAACAAGCCATCAAATATTTCACAGTGGCTAGACTAATGATTCCAATATGCAACTATGATACCTTCATCAACTTCCAAACAACTAAAAAGCTAAAGAAAGAATTGGGTCACCGTGACACCAAGAAGCTAAACAGAAACAACATTTTTTGTTGGTTGCAAAATCACAACCATAAGTTCTATAAGCTAAGAGATAGATCTATAAAAGAACTAAGACAAATGATGGAATATATGATGAAGATTGAGTTGCAAACTGAGTTAGATTTAGAACTGAAGCTCCAAATCCAAGTCATGGCCATCAAATAACTCCTTTAGAGCCCATCCTTGTAGAGAGCAAAGATATGCACAAGGGAAAGGACAAAATGATCAGAGAGCCAAGGGAGGTTATTCCAGGCAAAGTATGGCCTCTTGGAACTACTGTGAGAGAAAAAACTAAACAAAAGTACACATTGTTCCAACTCTTTGATCATATTACTACTCCCAAGTCAGCTGAAGAATACTAGATAACTTCTTTGAAATACGATGATGAATGGGATAGTGCAATAATCAAAAGGGTGTCTGGGATGATTCAATACTTTCCCTTGATTGAATTAGTCATCTCACTCCCAGATGCCAATCTCAAATAACACCAGAGCTTACAAATCACTAATTATCCAATTCATCCAAGAGGAAGAGATTTCTCATGGGTGATTGGAAAGTTATTATCAAGATTCAAGGATGATGTCCTTCAAGAAGCTATAAGAGAAGATGAGGAGCATATCAAAAGAAAAGAGAAGGAAAGAAGGTCACAGTCAAGCTCCTCACGTTCTATAGAAGATGAGTTTTTGATAAGGGTAGGTCATGCCAATAAAAGAACTGCATCAATCAAGAAATTTGAGGGAAACCAGCTCTCACATCCCATCACTCAGTGGGGTATGTTGAGAAAACAAAGGAGGTGGTGCTAAAAAGAGCTGTAGATAAGAAGGAAGCTTTGAGTATTAGGATATTTGATCCTTTGGAAATCAAACTCCTTCACCCAAGCTGCATCGCTTATCTTCATGACAAATTCTTTCCCAAGCTCAACAATGATCAGGCATAAAACGACTTATGTTTATATGTGCATATGATTCAGGTAATAGATAAGTTGAATGCCATGGCCAACAAAAAAGAAAATTTGAGGCTGGCCAGGTTATGGGTTTTGAAATCCCATCTATAACGGAATTGAGAATATCTAACGAAGATGAATTAGAAATTGTCGATAACAACAGTGTTGAAGATATTTTTGAAATCAAGTATGACACCTTGAACAAGATGAGCCGAATAGAGATCAAGTATAGGTATGATAATCAAAAGGTAGCTATATCTTACTTCAATAAAAAGATGGTGACAAGAGTGAAAGAGCTACAAAGCTTGAGGCATTGATTAGAAGAATCTAAACCTAAGGGGGAGTATTGTTAGATCAAGAACATTTGTATAGGTTTAGTTCTTTAATAAATCATTGTAATAGATCTTGTATATTTCCTATCATTTTGTATGCAATATACATTTATAGGTTAACCCCATTTATTATGTGTTGGTCTATATGTATGTTTGTAGGAAAAACATTAAGACTTAGTCATTTATTATGTGTTGGTCTATATGTATGTTTGTAGGGAAAACATTAAGACTTAGTCAATTTCTTGAATTGACTAAGTGTTGAATAACATCTACGGATGAACAAATTGTTCCTCCGTAGATATTCTGGAAGAATAAAAGTATGGACTTCGTGGAACTCCTAAGAAAGCTTTACAACAACAAGAACATCCAAGGCAACTGCAGCTCCCACAGAAGACCAACATCTCGGTAGATTAATCTCCTGCTGAAGACAAAGTTACCGCGAAAGACCAATCTCCTGCGAAGGACCAACACTTGATATACTTCACCAAGTATATCAAGTCAACAAATTCAAACATTAAAATGAAAAGTCAACATCTGCGAACGACTTTCACTTTAGTTAGAGAATGTCACATCAGGACATTTTTTGAGTAACTTTCTTACCCCGATAAGAAAGTTAATGTTACCCTAACAGTAAATATCTAAGCCTATAAATATGAGGCCTAGGTACACACTTTTAGGTAAAAATAGTGAAAAGATTGTGATCGACTGCTACGAATCATTATGATTAAACCCTGGCAGCCTCAAACAATCTCACAATAATACATGCATCAAAATAGCATTAAACCTTAGCAATTGCAATAGCATTCATTGTTTTGTTTGATTATTGTAATCATTATTCAATCATTAATGAAAACTTTTAAAGTATTTGTATTGTTCTTCATCTTACTTTCATATGCTTTTCATTAGTTTGATTTGTTCTTCATTATTTGTTTTTGTCAAACAACTTTACATCAATCGATTAATCAAACAACAATTAGTGATAATTCCACGATCACTGTTTGGCATTAACTAAACTGATAATTCCCTGACGATCCTTGGATTCATAACTTTAGTAGTGGTGCTTCTTCTTCAGAAGACGACTTAGGAGAGGCTTTGACTCCTAGTACGGATCTCTCTTTGATGATTCCTCATCTATTCTCTTTCTTTTTAGAGAGAGCAAAGAAAAAGTGTTGGACCTGTTTATCATGGCCATTTTCCTCTTCCCACGTAAAACCTTTTGGTTCAGCCTCCTCATCACCCTCCTGGCTTCTATCTCTTTCTCTTTTGAACTGTCATAGCCATACCTATCAAGAAGCTTATGCAGATTGACTTCAGCTTCTAATAGAGGCATATTGGTCGGTCTGTTATGAAAAGAAGGAGATTGGCTACATGAACAACTTTAGTATCCAATCTCTGGAGAATGTCTTCAGCTTCTTTAGGCTCATCTTCCTCTTTTTTGGTAGCATCATCTGAGATTCCAAATGACAGTAAGTTGGTGGAAGAAGGCACGTCTAAATGTTCTTGTGGTGCTGATAGTCGAAGACTCAAGATGATAGATTGTTGAAGGTCAATCGACTCTTGAAGATGTTTAATTTTTTGTTCAAGATCCAAATCCATTGCTACAACATGCTGAAGAGTTGTGAGTTGTTATTCAAGGATGGAAACTCTTGAAACTTTTTATTGTAGAGTTTTGAGTTATGATTCCAACTCAGATACTCTATCTGCTAAAATTCAGTAGACAGTTCTCAAATTCAATAACCTTTGCATCTTCAGCATAACCTTGAAGTCTTGCATTTCCTGCTTGTAAGATAGATAATATTTATGCAAGATCAAGGTTATGGGTCGTTAGTTCATGTATTTGTTGCATGCTTTCATCATCAATAGGTGTGGGATTTGTAATGGTGGGTGTTTCCATGCTACCTCTTACTAAGATTTTCCTGAACATATTTAAATTGATTTATGAAGTTGCCATCAACTGCTTGTTTTACTTGCAACCCTAGAAAGAAAGTGAGCTCTTCCATTGAACTCATCTCAAATTTTGACTTCATGAGACTTTCAAAGGCTTTGCACAACCTCTTACTTGTAGACTCAAAGATGATATCATCCACATACAATTGTACCAAGATGTTATCCAAATCAACTTTTTTATAAAGAGAGTTTTATCTATGGATCCTATGGTGTATCCATTCTTCAAACGAAAGGTAGAGAGTGTCTCAAACTATTTCCTTAGTGCTTGATGAAGACCATAAATGTCTTTACCAAGTTTGCATATATGATCTGGATACTTGAGATCTTCAAAGCCTGGAGGTTGGCAAACATACACTTCTTTATCAATCTCACCATAGAGCAATGCACTCTTGACATCCACCTGAAACAACTTCAAGTGTTTGGAGGCACCAAATGCTAGAAAAGTTCTTATTACTTTAATCCTTGCTAGAGGAGCAAAGACTTCATCATAATCAATCCTTTCTTCTTGTATGTACCCTTGTCTCATAAGTCTTGCCTTGTTCTTGATAACAATTCCTCTGTCATCTTTCTTATTTCTAATAACCGATTTGGTCACTATTACAGTC
The DNA here is from genome assembly GCA_024085815.1 of Flaveria linearis. NCBI lineage: Eukaryota > Viridiplantae > Streptophyta > Magnoliopsida > Asterales > Asteraceae > Flaveria > Flaveria linearis. The sequence continues at coordinate 26,465,729 of CM044016.1, read as the reverse complement.
GTGCCCCTTAGAACTGCACATAGTTTTCAAACCTTTTGCCGAGGGAATTGAAGAATCTCCTCTTGCATGGCTTCTACATAGTTGTTATCTCTTAAGTCCTTGTCAACTTTATTTGGTTCAAGTTGAGAAAGAAAGCATGAAAACAAATAGATGTTTGCTTCATTCACCCTACTTCTTGTATTGACACCAACATCTACATTTCCAATGTTATTCTCAACTGGATGCTCTTTATGAATTCATACTCTTGGGATCACTTGGAGTTGGTTAGATAGATCCAAATTAAAGAAATTTGTGTCATGAAGTTCGGCAGATGGATTGAGTGGTTCCACTAATGAATTTACTCTTTCTTCAGCATTTCACATTTGGTTCATTGTCAAGAGATTGTCTAGTACCACAATCATCATAAGACTCTTCATCTAATGCGTCATATTGAGAAAGTGATAGATGACCCATATTGTTTTTACTACTAGCATCTACCTCTACTAAATATGGTTGAACTGTATAAGAAAATGACCTGTTGTTACTGATCCTTTGTGGTAGATCTACCGTGTGATCTTTAGTAATTGGAACTTGTATGTCTGCTGACTTGTTGAGCGAGTCTTCTGAAATATTCTCAATCAAATGGTTAAATGCATTTATGAATCCATTTAGATCATACATCCAACTTGGAGTGTTTCCAACACTATTAGAGGAATTTTCATTAAATATGACATTTCGTACTCCTTAATAGTATGATCAACTTTGTTATATACTCTGTAAGCCTTAGCCTATGATGAGTATCCAATAAGGAACCCGTCTATTGATTTCTCATCATACTTGGCTAGGTGATCTTTGGTATTCAGAATGGTGCATGGACATCCAAAAGGTCTGAGGAAACCTATGAATAGTCTTCTCTTATGCTATAATTCATAAGAGGTTTTTCTATATGCCTTGACAGTTACCACTCTGTTCTAAACATAGCACGCATTACTGACTGCGTCAGCCCAGAATATTATAGGAAGTTTGGAGTCAGACAACATGGTACTTGCAGCCTCAATAAGTGTCTTGTTATAACTAGTAGATTATAGTTTAGCTCTTTCATATAATTTATCTTGTCGAAACTTACTTTGCCATTGCTGAATGTCCCCTACGAGTAATGTATCCTCCTTTTGTATCACTTCCAAAGGAAACAGATCAACCATCAAATGGTTCTCAATTCAGCAGGCATTTGCATGATCTGTCACCTGTCAGGTGCCAGAAGCATCCATTATCCACTATCCACAAAAAATATTTTGCCTACGGATAATCCTGCACCTAAACAAGTTGGTTAGTGATGAACAATGTTTTTTCAGAACCGGATCGGACATCGAATCAGACGTATTACCGGATCAGTTGTTAGACCAGTCGGACCGGATTTATGAACAGGTCGAGTACTTTTAACTTTAAATTTTTAAAGATAAAAATTCTAAAAATATGGTAGTGATCTAAAACTTTGAATAAAATACACATAGAATTAAACTATATATATTCAAAACCATTCAATATTATTGTTTTAAACCAAAGAATAATATATCAATGGTGACGAATAGGGACCCAAGCTATTTAGTCTTGGGTCTTCTAGTTTTCACCAGTTTTATTTCAATGGTAAGTACTGAGGGTTTTAATGTTTTGTTTGGCTTTAGGTCTTCTAAGGATTCAACAAATGTCTTTGATTTCTAGGCTTTTCTTTTGGCTTTCCCTGATGGTTTGACATCATCCTTTTTGTTATGACCTTTGAAACTTTTAGAGATGGTGAAGGATTCTCAAAAGTGTTCTTCTTCTTTTGGTTTGTAGTTGTTAACTTATTTGACATATGTTTCAGAGGTGTTGAATTTGTCTTGGAATCGGCACTTGAGCAATTTGATTGCCGAATAGTTCTTTTACCACCTTCTTTTTCTTTTGATGGTTCTTTGGCAGTTTCATACCTTCTTGAGGGTTTAGGTTTGTTTGGATGTTTGATGGAGTGAGCTAGGGGATTGTATTGACAATCTTTTGCAAAATGATTGTCTTACCCACACATTAGGCATGTGATTTTCATTTGCTTCTTATTTGACTTCATCACCTGCTTGATCTCTTGTAACTCCTTCTTCATCTCTCATACTTGCCTCCCTCTGCTCCACCTATCTTCTTATTTATCTTACCCAGCTCTATCTTTTTCTTTAGGAACCTTTTTTTGTGAATTTCAACTACTTTAGATATGGACTTTTGAATATATGGTTAGGGTCTCATTTTGTAAGAGTCTGAGGTTCCATCACATCAGCTTCTATTATGCTTTTTCTTGTTACAACTGTGCTTTTAGTGAAGCTCTGTATTGGTGGAGGGATTTGACTTGGCAGATAGCTAGTTAGTTTTGGAAGATGGTATTTCTTTTACCAATTTTACTTTCCAAATCACATCCTGCTTAGTTTTTTCCTTATGATCTTCTCCCTTTCTTTCCCCCACCTCCTTTATTTTCTCCTCCTCCTCCTTTTTCTTTCTTCTCCTCCTCTTCATCTATTTCCTCAACTATTCCATGTTTCTCATCTTTCTTTATTGTCTCAATCTCTTTAACAGATGCCCTTGTACAGATGGGTTCGGTAGATACTTGATTCTTTACCTTAAGGTTGCACTTAGGGGTATATGTAGGAGTGTATATTGTTGATGGTTCCACAAATTATACCCTAAACTGTTGGATTTGTTAGAACACAAAATCAAAGTTTAACCATTTAAACTTTCTAAAAACACAGCGGAATAATAGCTTTATAACCTTCTTTATAAGCTGAAATTTTCAAGTTCTATTTGATGTTTTAAGATGTAAACAAACCCAAGAACAAAGGGATCTTATATGTGAATAAGCAAGCTATGAACATATGTAAAAGTACATAAAATCACAGCTACAATGAGCTGTGAATAACTACCTTTCAGCAGCTTATTAGTCGACCAAAAGGGAGAAGATTGGTGCTCAAAATTCGGCCAAGGCTCCAAGAAAGGATCCCTCATCTTGTATAACCCAAGCCTTGAAGCAACCACCACTCTTGCTAGGGAGAGTGCACCAAAATGTCCAAACTTTCTCTTTTCTTCTTATTTCACCCGAGAGCTTCAAAGGAGGAGAAGATGAGAGAAGTTTTCTTTCGCATGTGTGAGAATAATGAGATATATGTAATCCAAGACTAGTAAAATATGTGTGTGTTCTCAAGAAAGAAAAGAACCAATGAAAACAAGGGGGGCGGCCGAAAAAATGGGTTCAAAAGAGTTTTCTCTTAAATCAAACACATACATATATTAACTAGTCTTGTAACTAGTTTATGCAATTAACCATTTACTTGTATAAGTAGTATACTCTCATTATTATTTGGTGTTATCCAACTTATTTAAATAACACTTCAAGTAATATTATTGAACAAAATATTCTAATAAGTTGTTCATTCTCATATGCAACTTATTTAGAAAACCCATTTTCTAATTGGTGTAAATATTTATTGCATGATCATATCATCAATTAAATATTAATTGGTGTTTGCTAAGCTTGTTATTGGGTATAACCTGACTTGGATCATAACGTACTAACCGCATCAATATTATGCATGTCTTGGGCATATAGAATCCTACAATCTCCCACTTGCCCAAGATTCATTGAGATTGATGCAAGCAGTAAATAGCACCTAACAATGGTTTACTACCCTTAATACGCATGACTTATAGCCATTCAATAACATCATCCCATTCAAGTATCCTACTTGAAATGATTTAGGTGAATCAATCATTTATCCTTTTGTTACAGACGTCATGTTAAATCCAAGGACACAGAATGATCATTCCTTGTTGATTTAACTTAATCAGGCCTTAGACATCTTGCTCTCAACGAATAAGAGGAAAAATCCCATCTTGACTACATACGTTACCTCATGTCACACCTAAACATAGCCTTATGTACTATCCAATATTTCAGGACAGTGAAGAACTAGTTCAAGGTATAACATCTGGTGAATATTAAAACCCAATATGTATCTCAGGTCTAAGGATACCAAATGATATTCGCCTTTTGCTCAAACTTACTTATGATCAATCTAGAAGATTCCATGTAGTAAAATTTGAGATGCGGGTTAGTCCAATATTTGTATCCCACAAATATCTATGAACCTTGGTAGCAACCCATTGCTCTATATTCATCCTTATGAATATCAACCAATCCAAGTTCATAATAATCTTACCCTCACACTTGTTCCCACAAGTCTGAACGATTACGGACATTTAGAGTAAACAATTTACTCATAGATTAAACATGCTAAATTGGAACATAAATTGAAACATTATAACCAAATAATTTTATTCAAATAATAAAAGTTCCATATATCCAAATACAAAATTTAAGGATCAAATCCAATCACTAGAATATCGAAGTCCCATGGCACAAGTATGACCTTCATGCTTTGCCTTTTCAAGGAGCATCGTGAGAGGATCCGCAATGTTTTGATCCGTGTGAACTTTGCGAATACATATCTTTCCCTTTTCAACTTCATCTCATATGTAGTTGAATCTCCGCTCAATGTGCCTAGTCTTTTGATGAGCATGGGGTCCCTTGATTTGAGCAATCGCACCCTCGTCATCACAAAAGATCTCTAGGGGGTCCTGAATGGAAGGGACATCCCCTAGATCGGCAATGAATTTCTTCAACCATGCAGCTTCTTGAGCAGCCAATGAGGCGGCGACGTATTCTGATTCTGTAGTTGATAGAGCCACCACATCCTGTTTGGAGCTCTTCCAAGAGACAGCTCCTCCATTCAGAATGAAAATATATCCCGATTGTGACCGTGAATCATCACGATCGGTTTGGAAACTCGCATCCGTGTAACCTTTTACAACGAGTTCCTCATCACCAGATCCATAGATTAGGAACATATCTTTCGTCCTCCTTAGGTACTTAAGTATGTTCTTAACAGCTATCCAATGACTGCTTCCAGGATTTTGCTGGTATCGGCTTGTCATGCTTAATGCGCATGACACGTCGACCGAGTGCATATCATTGCATACATGATGGATCCAATAGCAGATGCGTCTGGGATTGCCTTCATGTTATCTTGCTCATCCTTTGAGCTAGGACATTGAGTCGTACTCAATATCGTTCCTCTTTGAATAGACACGGTACCTTTCTTAGAGTTCTCCATCTTGAACCTTTTCAAGATCTTATCAATGTATGCGCTTTGATTTAAACCAATCAACCGCCTTAATCTATCCCTATAGATCTTTATTCCCAGAATATAGGCGGCTTCACCAAGATCCTTGATGGAAAAACAACTTCCAAGCCAGGTTTTTACACCTTTCAAGGTTGGAATGTCATTTCCAAATAGTAGTATGTCATCAACATACAATACTAGTAAAGTGATAATGCTCCCACTAGCTTTCTTATATACACAAGCTTCATCAGCGTTCTTGATGAATCCAAATTTAATTACTTCTTCATCAAAACGGTGATTCCAACTTCTCGATGCTTGTTTCAATCCATAGATTGATTTCTTCAACTTGCATACTTTATTAGGATGTTTTGGATCGACAAAACCTTCAGGCTGAACCATATAGACATCTTCCTCAAGATATCCATTTAGGAAAGCGGTTTTGACATCCATTTGCCAAATCTCATAATCATAATGAGCAGCTATGGCAAACAATATCCTTATAGACTTTAGCATCGCAACAGGTGAGAAGGTTTCATCATAATCAACCCCTTGAGTTTGAGTGAAACCCTTTGCTACAAGTCTAGCCTTATAAGTATCCAAGTTTCCATGCATATCGGTTTTCTTCTTGAAAACCCACTTACTTCCAACTACCTTGGAATTAAGAGATGGTACAACAAGTTCCCAAACTTGATTTTCATACATGGATTGCATCTCAACGTTCATGGCTTCAAGCCATTTGTCACAATCCGAATTGGAGACTGCATTATGGTATGTGGTTGGTTCATCTGAATCTACCACATAGCATCCATCCATGAAAAATCCGAATCTTTCTGGTGGATTACTAGTTCTACCACTTCTGCGAATGTTTTGTGTGTATTGATCAACCGCTTGATCATCCTCAACATCCTCATGTTGAGTGCTAGTTTTAACCAAACGTGCATCGGGTTGTGGTTCTTGATCCTCCTCAAGATCCACTGTTCTACTGCTAGTTTCTTCCATAAGGAACTTTGCTTCTAAGAACTCACCCTTTCTGGCAACAAACACTTTTGTTCCAGTGGATCATAGATATAATATCCCATAGAATCTCTAGGATATCCAACAAAAATAAACTTGGTGGATCGGACATCCAATTTGTTTAGGGTGGGAGTCTTAACATAAGCCTCACAACCCCAGACCCTTAAGTATGATAGGGATGGAACTCTTCCATGCCATATTTCAAAGGGTGTCCTTTCCACCTTTTTGGTTGGGGCCATATTTAGAATACGGGTCGCGGAGAGCAAAGCGAAACCCCAAAATGATAGAGGCAATGTGCTTCTAGCCATCATAGATCGGACCATATCCAATAAGGTTCGATTCCTCCTCTCAGACACCATTATGTTGTGGTGTTCCAGGTGGAGTGAGTTGTGAGACAATCCCACAACTCCTAAGATGATCTTGAAAAGCATCACTTAGGTATTCACCTCCTCTATCGGTGCGGAGAACTTTAATCGACTTGTTGAGTTGATTTTCTAATTCATTCTTGAAGATTTTGAACGTTTCAAAAGCTACATCTTTGTGCCTTAATAAGTACACATACCCATAGCGACTATAATCGTCGATAAAGGTAATGAAGTATCTTTCACCATTCCTAGTCATTGGCTTAAAAGGACCACATACATCCGAATGTACGATTCCTAATAAATCTTTTGCCCTTTCGTTAGTTCCACTAAAGGGTGCCTTAGTCATTTTTCCTTGTAAACAAGATTCACATACATCAAATGAATCACACTAATTTTTTTTTATAGACTATTCTTTTGAAGTGTTTGTATACATTTCTTGTTTATATGACCAAGACGAGAATGCCAAAGATAGGTATCACTCAAATCCAACTTGAGTTTCTTGGTGTTAGTTTGGTACAATGAACTATTTAAAGTATTTTCATGAACCAATTCATAAATACCATTAATGGAATAGCTTTAAAATAGAACATATCTTTTAAAGAAACATGAATATCATTTTTGACAAATGATAATACATAATCATAATGTCTTAATTGGATACAGAAATAATGTTCCTAGTCAAACTAGGAGCATACAAAACATTCTTCAAAATTACATCCAAACCACTTGGATGTTTTAGGATGTAGTCCCCACGAGCTTTAGGATGTAGTCCCCACGAGCTTCAACTGTGACTTTAGTTCCATTGCCCATGAAGTTTTAGGATGGAACTAAAAATAAAAATACAAAACATTCTTCAAAATTACATCCAAACCACTTGGAAGTTTTAGGATGTAGTCCCCACGAGCTTCAACTATGACTTTAGTTCCATTGCCCATAAAGCGGGTAACATCCCTTGATTGAAGTCCCTACTTCTTGTGAACCCCTGCAATAAATTGCAAATATGAGTTCCACATCCGGTATCCAATACCCATGTGTTAGAAGATGTAACATTAAGATCAATATGAATCATGTATATTGTACCTGAGGTCTGCCCGGCATCCCTCTTTGCTTTCAACTCTTGGAGATGGACAGGACAATTCCTTGCCCAATGTCCAATCTCCCCACACTTGAAGCATGGGTCATTAGTAGCAACCTTTTGCTTCTTCTCTTGTGGTTTGGGTGGCACCCTTGCCACCCCTTTCCCCTTTCCCCAAACGAGTCCCTTACCCTTGGCAACTTTTGCCTTGGGTGTGGGATGAGGCCTTTTATTGTTCCCACCTTCATTGATGGTGAGAACGGGTAAAACCCTTTTACCCATGGCCGCCTCGGCTATTTTGAGCATTGAGTGAAGCTCCCCAATGCTTTTGTCCCAAGCATTCATGTTGTAATTCAACACGAATGTCTCGAACCTTTGGTAAGGCCATTAAGGATCAAATCCATGGCCAATTCCTTCAAGACAGGACAATTAAGTCTTTCAAAGCGGTCAATGTGGCTTTTCATCTTAAGTACATAAGATGAAACCGATTGGTTATCGTCCATACGACATGCATGGAGTGCTCGAACCATTTCGAAGCGCTCAACCCTTGCTTGCTGTTGGAACGTTTCCTTCAGCTGGGTTATCATGTCATAAGCTCCGTGATGTTCATACTCCTTTTGGAGATCTGGAGTCATGCTCGCTAGCATGAGACAAGACACTTGGACGGAGTCCTCAGTGTACTTCAGCCAATCATTATAGGCCTCCTCATCATTCTCAGTAGGTTGATCGGGGATAGGGTCGTCTAAAAGATATGATCGTCTCTCTTGCTTGAGAACGATTCTCAAGTTTCGATACCAATTAATGAAATTGTTATGATTTAGACGTTCCTTTTGGAGAATTGCTCGTAAAGATTGGGTGGACGTGGATGAGTTATCATGATTATCATTATTGGTGGCCATCTACAAATTTAACAAAGATTTATTTTAGTATTTTCGATATTGCTATTTTTAATAATTAATAACTTTTAAGGTCATTTTCATATTAAAATCTAGAACCCAACATTACATTTAAATTGTGGTTAGCTGACCTTTATCCCACGATTTAAATTAATAAGGTGGTCAACGATTGATGGTTGCAACCATTTGCAACTTCTAGAGGTATGGGATCGACTTGAAATATCATATGTAAAGTCGGCATGTTAATCCCATCAACACCATTTGGAAACCATATTGTAGGTGATCCATTTAACATGGTTTGCAAATCAAGACATCCTACTTACACACACGTGTGAGTTTGCCAAAATGAGTGGTTAGGTGACCTTTATCCCACGAATATGGCATTCTCACCTCAAGTCATAAGTTCCCTCAAAATGGTTAGGTGACCTTTATCCCACTAAGAGTTCCTAAGTGACTTAAGTGTTGTGTAAAAGGACGGTGTTGATCTTGTTTTAGAATATTTAGAGGTTTCATAATTCTAGTTTAGAAAACTCTATGTACTTGTATTTGCATGCTTTCAAATACAAGATACCTCATGGTCCTTTGATTAAAACCTATTTTAATCTTTAAAATCATTAAATCATTTTAATAACCTTTTATTACCTTTTAATGATTAAGAACCATCAATTTTTAGCTTGTTAAGTTTGTTAATTAGTTTGTAATGCATGTCCAAAATCAACCATACTATCAAACAACAAACATTCAAACAAGCATAAACATAAACAACCACATGTGCATAACCATAGCCACTATGTTGATAACACTTGTTTGCCATCACAAGTGTTGTCATTTGGTCTTTCCTAAGGTCATAACAAAACACATAGAAAGCTTCCTAAAGCCTCCTACTTGAAACTGCATCCAAAATGCTCCATGTTTCTCTTGTGTCTTTCCTTTGTGCTTCCAACGCGTATGTCTTCATATTACAAGATATAAAGTCCTAATACATGATATCTAATAAAATAAAAATACACCTAATCTATTTATTACAACCCAGTAATAAATAAATTACATCTTTTAAACAAAGCACAAATAAATTAGTATACAACCCCATTGAATAAACCAAAACAACCATTGCATACATCCAAACAACACAAGGCCAAATGCTAGGTTATGCACCAATATGAACATTCATCATATCATCCAAATATAACAAAGAATCCCCACTAAAACCCACGATTTTCAGCTAACATAAACTGAAAATTCGGGTTTTAAACATTGTCCAAACAATATACATATCATCATACATATCTTTCAAGGTTTAATCACAAGCATGTGTGATATGACCTTGAAAGTTTGGGGATACAACATACAAGAACATAGCAGCCCCTAAAGGGGTTTCATGGTCCATAAAACGAATTTTTAAAGGACAATACAAGCTAGCTATCCACATAACCGACTCTAGATGCCATTGTTGGATTTGTTAGAACACAAAATCAAAGTTTAACCATTTAAACTTTCTGAAAAACTCAGCGGAATAATAACTTTATAACCTTCTTTATAAGCTGAAATTTTCAAGTTCTATTTGATGTTTTAAGATGTAAACAAACCCAAGAACAAAGGGGATCTTATATGTGAATAAGCAAGCTATGAACATATGTAAAAGTACATAAAATCACAGCTACAATGAGCTGTGAATAACTACCTTTTAGCAGCTTATTAGTCGACCAAAAGGGAGAAGATTGGTGCTCAAATTTGGCCAAGGCTCCAAGAAAAGGATCCCTCAAGCTTGTATACCCCAAGCCCTAGAAGCAACCACCACTCTTGCTAGGGAGAGTGCACCAAAATGTCCAAACTTTCTCTTTTCTTCTTGTATCAGCCGAGAGTTTCAAAGGAGGAGAAGATGAGAGAAGTTTTCTTTTGCATGTGTAACAATAATGAGAGTTGTGGAGTCCAAGACTAGTAAATTGTGTGTGTGTTCTCAAGAAAGAAAAGAACCAATGAAAACAAGGGGGCGGCCAAAAAATGGGTTCAAAAGAGTTTCCCTCTTAAATCAAACACATACATATATTAACTAGTCTTGTAACTAGTTTATGCAATTAACCATTTAATTGTATAAGTAGTATACTCTCATTATTATTTGGTGTTATCCAACTTATTTAAATAACACTTCAAATAATATTATTGAACAAAATATTCTAATAAGTTGTTCATTCTCATATGCAACTTATTTAGAAAACCCATTTTCTAAATTGGTGTAAATATTTAATTGCATGATCATATTATCAATTAAATATTAATTGGTGTTTGCTAAGCTTGTTATTGGGTATAACCCGACTTGGATCATAACGTACTAACCGCATCAATATTCTACGTGTCTTGGGCATATAGAATCCTACATAAACATGTCTTCGTTTGATACAATATTTGGGAGTTTTTTGTAAAAGCAAGTAATTTTTCAAACTTCTCAGTTTCAACATTGTATTTATCAGCATATGTTTTAGCTATGACTAAATCACATTATGCTGATTTCAACCTGGTGAAGAGATCATCAATTCGGGTCTCTAAGTCGGTTTACTCAAGTTTTAATTGTTGAAGAATCTTTTCTAGCTCTATTATCTTTTCCTTTGAGCTTGATTATTTTTCTTAAATCACCCTTAAGAAAACTGATTGATTCAACATCCTTCATTAGATCCAAATTATGATTTTTGTACAAGTTAACCTTAGCTATGCGTTCAGGAGTAAAGGGGGGTTCAGATGTTACCTAAGGTCAGGAGGTTGAGCTTCCAGCCATCAACGCATTGTTGATAGGTGTAACATCATCCACTTGGAAGCTCTAGTCAATCACTACAGGACCGATGAAAGGGGTCAATGCAATAGTTTCAAAGTGTTAGAAGAGTTATATCAGTTAGTAGATCAGTTAGGGAACCAGTTTATGATGAAACAAAGAACACAAGTAAAAGAACAAAACAATAACAAGAATAAGGACACTTAAGTATTCTTTTCAAGAATGATGTATATTGCTTTCAAGTTCTTACAAGTGTTACAAAGCTTACATTAGAACTCAAGTACTTGAGATACTTTATACTACATCCTACAGCCAGCCATACTTTAAAGGCCAGCTGGAAACACTAATCTAGACAACAAGATCAATATAGAGTCAAAGGCAGATTACCTTTTAATTAGTGACTATAACATGACATAGCTCATATCCTTATCTATTACAAAAAGGATAAAAGTACATAGTTGGAAAGTTACAGACTCAACACCTTAATCTACAGTTGACAAATGTTTGCACTTTTCACCAACTCATGCAAGTAGGTGAGTTTTCTGCGATGGTAGTGAAAAGGCGTTTTAGCTTTTGTCAAAAGCATGTCAGAGAAGACATGCCTTCTCTGTCTTTAGAAGAGATCAGTCTTGGCTTCGAAAGACTTTGTCTTTGAAGCTTCGGAAGACTTCATCTTTGGCTTTGGAAGAATTGGTCTTTTAGCTTCAGAAGTTTTGATACTTAGCATATTTACTGAGTTATATCAAATCTTCCAAAGTAACTTCCCTGTACTTCACATTGCATGTTGAGAGCTCTTTGGTTGCATCAGCCTCTGAGTGTAGTCCTTCCAAACCCCCCCTAGGCTGATGCTACCAAAACAGAAAGAGAACCTTAAAGATTGATATTAATCTATTGATAGTCCTTATCAGAATCAACACCATTCCCTTCATCATCGTTTGGTGAGGATTCCTCAGACTTTCAAAGTATCTCCTCATGTTATAAAGATCATGAAAAGAGAGGTCAAGAATGTTTGAAAGAAGTAGATGTCTTGAAGAAGTAGATGTCTTGACCCCTTAATCTCAAGTGACATACCATCTGTCTGGGTTAGTAGCAAATACCCAAGACAAGATGGGTCTATCAGTAACAAGAGGCTCTACTATGAGTGGACTTTGCTGAGCAGCCTCTTCTTGGGTACCCTCAGGATATTCTAACCCATCCTATGGTGCAGAGGTGGATGCCTTGGACTTCTTCTTCTTATCCCTTCTTGTGGCCATCCTTTTTCTTTTTCTTTACTTTAACTAAGAAGGCTACCTGCAGTACCAGATTATTCTTGTTTGTTCTTCTCTATTGGGTCATTTTCCTTCACAGGTTTAGAATTAGATGTATCAGGACCCTGTTGTTGATAAGAAGATGAAGTTGGTTGTGATGCAGCACTAACACCAGGTTATGTGGTCTCTTAGGGTTCAACCTTGACCTTAGCTTCAGGTGCAACCTGGCTTGGTGGAGAATACAAGTCAACTAGCTCACCCCTTTTGATCTTCAGCTTGATCACTTTAATATGCTCATCCATGATAGATAGAGACATTAGACTAAGTCTCCTTCCAGAGAATCCATACAACTTCAAGAAGCTCAAAATCTTTTGTCTATCAGCTGACTTCTTTTGATTGGCTCTGATGGTGGCTCTTGACTTTGCAAGCTCTTCCTTTATCTTCCTCTTAGTAGCTTTTTGTTCTTTTAGCACTTGTTCCTTAAGCTGCTTAAGGTATTCAAACTCAATGTATTCATAGGATAAAGGAAGAAGGTCTACTGCCTGATAGTGACCTGTGGCACTCAGGTAGGTTATCATGTTTTGCTTGTCTTGTTCCCTACACACCTGAGTTGTTACTCAGTAGCCACAGCTTCTGCCTTAGGACTTTCCTGAACTAGAGAGAGAGGTAGGAGCTTCGTAGAGTTTTATTCTTCGCCTTTCTTCTTTGATTTGGAGGAAGCTCATTCAATTCCTCCAAGGGAAGAAATATGTGTTTATCAACATTGTATTTTCTAGACCCCAGATAGTTCAATCTGGCTGCTTCAACTCATCTTCTTGAGTACTTGGCCTGGGAGCAGCCTTGATTACAACTTCCATGAAGCCAGGGGTCTCATTTGAACTATCTCCTATTTTCTTCCTCTTCCTCTCTCTCTCCTCCTTCTCAATCTCCTCAGAGGTCATCTTCCTCTTCCATTTATCAATCACAGCCATGTGGACTCATGGTGGAAAGAGCTTTGGCCTCTATTGCTTGGTCTTGCACTTAAGCTCTACCTAGAGAGAGGTTATGACAGGATCTCAGCCTCTAGTTTGATCAATTAGGTTGTGTTCGCAGCGGATTTAGCATGATAATTAGTAATTAATGCAAGAACATAAAGAATATTGCATGTAAAGTAAATTGTAGAGAGAGAATAATTCTTCCTAAAACGAATAATATTGTGTTTGTCTCACTTGTTTCGGCGTGGAATACAATCAGGTCACTACCCTTTTATAGGCAAAAGACCCATACTGTTGTCAGATTCCACTGACATTTACAGTTATTTAACTAACTACTGATAGAACACTTAAACTACTGAAGATGTCACAACAGCTGACATCTTCTTACAAAATTCCTAAGTGTTCTACCTATTACAAGTACTGAAAAGGAAACTACTGAAAAGCTACAACGACTGAAGAACAAACTCTTCAGTCGTTTACAACTACTGAACTATAACAGCTGAAGAACAAACTCTTCAGCTGTTGTACAAACTACTGAAAGGAAAAATATAAAACTACTGAAAAGAAAAACCATCACAACAACTGAAGAAGACTTCTTCAGCTGTTGTGACAAACTCTGAAGCTTCAGCACTTTGGTCTTCAGACTTTGGTCTTCAAATGATTCATCAGCTGATGACTTCAGTAATTGTCATCAGCTGATGTCTTCAGTCATTGTCTTCAGACTTTGTACATCAGTAGTTGATCTTCAGTTCTTCAGTTCTTCAGACTTGATCTTCAGCACTTGTCTTCAGCACTTGAAGTCTTCAGTACTTGTATTTATCAGTACTTCAGACTTCAGTACTTATCTTCAGCACTTTGGGATCTTCAGCTGTTGTACTTCAGATCTTTGATCTTCAGCTGTTGATTCTTCAGACTTGTCAAACTGCTGATGAAGGTCTTCAGCAGTTGTTGTGATGTCATGTGGGACTTAGAGATTTTCCTGATCTTGGCTCATTGGTTCTTTTGGTCTAACTGTTGGACCAAAAGAACCAATGAGCCAAGATCAGGAAAACCTCTAAGTTCCACATGACATCACAACAACTGTTGAAGACTCCCATCAGCTGTTCTGACAAAGTCTGAAGAATCAACAGCTGAAGTTCAAAGAACTGAAGTACAACAGCTGAAGATCCCAAAGTACTGAAGATAAGTACTGAAGTCTAAAGTACTGATAAACACAAGTACTGAAGACTTCAAGTACTGAAGACAAGTGCTGAAGATCAAAGTCTGAAGAACTGAAGAACTGATGAACAACTGCTGATGCACAAAGTCTAAAGACAACGACTGAAGTCATCAGCTGATGAATCATCTAAAGACCAAAGTCTGAAGACCAAAGTGCTGAAGTTTCAGAGTTTGTCACAACAGCTGAAGAAGTCTTCTTCAGTTGTGATGGTTTATTTTCTTTTCAGTAGTTTTATGTTTTTCATTTCAGTAGTTTGTACAACAGCTGAAGAGTTTGTTCTTCAGCTGTTATAGTTCAGTAGTTGTAAACGACTGAAGAGTTTGTTCTTCAGTCGTTGTAGCTTTTCAGTAGTTTCCTTTTCAGTACTTGTAATAGGTAAAACACTTAGGAATTTTGTAAGAAGATGTCAGCTGTTATGACATCTTCAGTAGTTGTGTTCTATCAGTAGTTAGTTAAATAATTGTTTAATGTCAATGGAATCTGGCAACAGTATGGGTCAGTTGCCTATAAAAGGGCCTGAATGTATTCCACGTCGAAACTTGTGAAATAACAGAATATTATTCCTTTTCAGGCCGAATTATTCTCTCTCTCTACATTTACTTTGCATGCAATATTCTTTATGTTCTTGCTTTAATTGCTAATTTTCATGCTAAATCCGCTGCGAACATAATCTAATTGATCAAACTAGAGGCTGAGATCCTAACAAATGGTATCAGATCAGGTTAATCATTGATCGATTTCACTATTGATCATTTGAAACTGCTCTTTTGATCTCTAAGTTTGATCGAATTAGCAATTTGCAAGAATTAGCTGTAGAGAGAGAGATTCTGTTGTTTCTGGCCAAAAACTTGAGGTTCTCTGGTGGTTTTGAATTATATTTGTTTTGTTTAAACTTGAGTTTGACTAAAAACTGAGATGACTACACCAACAAGCGACCCTCATAATACTGGTTCCTCAACCAAGCCACCGATGCTTGTGAGAAATGAGTATAACATATGGGAAAGACGTATGCTTCACCACTTGTCTGTCAACAGTGCTGGTTGTTGGAAGTCAGTGGTGCATGGACCATACAAGCCTATGGTGAGCGTCCCTGAATCTAATGAACAGGTTCCAAAGAAACCAGAACAATATTCGAACGAAGATCTAAAGCTGTTCGAGATTGATGCTAGAGCCCATGGAATTTTAGCCATGGCTATTCCAAATGAGATTTACTCAGGGCTCTTGCATCATGAAACTGCTCATGACCTATGGGTTGCTCTAAAAGAACAATTTGGAGGAACTGATTCGGTCTTAGCAAACAATAGGGAAATCCTTGCCCAACAATATGAGACATTCTCATATAGAAAGGGTGAGACTCTGACCAGCAGTTTGAACGGTTCTCTTGTTTGATTTCTGAGCTGAAGATGGTCAAACAAGAGTATTCCAATAGCCAGATGAACAACAGGTTCCTCAGATCACTGCCTGAGAGATGGGACACTTATACCATTGTCCTACGCTCCAGTGCAAATCTGGAAACTCTATCTCTCACCCAACTTCATGGGAAACTGGTCACTTTTGAGAGAGAGATAGAGCAAAAGAGGAAGTTGTCCACCTCTGGCAAGCTCGCTGATGACTTTGTTCAAGGAAATGCTGCCTTGATAAGTCAGGAGTCAGAATATGCTTCATCAGAAAGTTCTTAGGATGAGCATATTGATTTCTCTACCAACTCAGAACAAGCTTTTGTTGGTGTAGGTAGTAGTTCAGGAGGCAGCAGTGATAACTGGTGCTTCTTGATGGAGGATTTGAAGGGCATTCCAGATGATGATCTGGAAGAGATGGATATTTTGAGCCAAATGGCAATGATCAATATCAGATCTCAAAAGTTCTACAAAAGAACTGGTAGGAAATTCCCTGGTCTCTCTGGCAAAACCAAAGTTGGTTTTGACAAGAGCAAGTTGAGGTGTCACAAGTGCCAAAGGCTTGGACACTTTGCTAGAGAGTGTAGATCATCTGGATCTAACTCCTCTGCACCCTTTGTGACTTTTCCAAGCAATAGCTCACAGCACAGAGGGCAACCTTCCTCCAGTTCTGGTCATCCATCACAAGCACAGGCATCACCTGCTTATTTTGTGCCTCAGGGGTATATGCCATACTCATACCCCTGCTACTATGTGCCTAGCCCAGTCAAACTCAAGCACCTTCGGCTCAACCACCACAGGCTCTTCCTGAGCCTCAATCTTCCCCATCTTCATCATCAAACACAACCTCAACAACATAGCTTCTTCACCCCAGGGTTGTTGACTGGAGTAGTCTACCAGATGATCTATCTGGTCAGGAACAACTACTCCAAGATGCTGGTCAACATGGTGGTGATAGTCCTTTTGGAAATCTTGCTCTAGTGGCCCTTGAGTCTGCTGAGGGGTCATCATCCAATGCCTCATCACAGGTATCATCTGAGGCCAAAGCCAAGCTTTGTTCTGAATCATGCATAGCAGCTTTGCTTCTATTAGAGAAGCAAATGTAGCTTTAATAGATAAAAATCTTGAGCTAGAGCACACTATTTCCAAAAGAAAAGCTGATTTTGAGGTTGTACTAAAAGAGAAAATGATGAGATTTACAAGCTTAAATGCCAAATCAAAGATGGTAAAGCTAGGGAAGATGTACTTCTAGAGAAGTACAGAGACCTTAAGGAAACTCTTGCAAACACCCAAGTAGAGTGTGATAGATGGGTGCAATCATGCAAGGGTTTTGAAATGCTTCTTAAGAAGCAATCAGCTTCCAATGTGAAGTTTGGGATTGGTTATAATCACACTGCTCCTCCTACAGATTTCACTTCAAGAGCAGAAGTTGAATCTGATGGAGAGAGCAATAACCAATCCTTCTCATCATGTGACCTACTATCTTCTGATTCAGCATCATCAGAGATAGAAGTCAGCAACCAATCAGCAGATGCTACAAGAGTTGATGGTTCAAATGCTGACTGTCACATGATCAAAAAGTTGATCAACTCAGGTGTTGTCTCTAGAAGTACTAAAAGTACTAGAGAGCAAGTGATAACACTTGGAGTTCAAACCTCAACTACTGCCAGCACTGAAGAGAAGAAAACTGACAGTAGAAAAGGTTTGAAGACAACTAAAGAAGAGGTCAGGAAAGCAGGTACTAAAGGGAAGAAAAACTGCTAGTACTGATAACAATAGCTGAAGAACAAGTCTTCAGTTGTTTCATTTCTTTGGTTGATGATCAACATAAGATGAAGAAGAAGCCATGTGAGATATGTGGCTTGTTCAATCATCTTACTGATGATTGCTGGTACAAAAGGGGTTCCAAACTCAAACAACAGGAGGAAATTAAAGAGCAAATAAAGAAAATGAAAAATGAGTTTGAAACCAAGTTTGTACTAGCAACATCAAAGCCTGAAATCCCTAAGCCCAAAGCTAAATCTAAAAAGAAAGTAGGGAATACTCAGGCAACAGCTGAGGTTGCTCAGAAAAAGATGGTACAACATAGGAATCCATCATCAGCAGACTCCAGTGTGTCTGAAGAGCTGAAAGCTTTATCACAAAGTCAGACACAACTGGTGATGATGGTTCAGCATCTAATGGGAAGAGTCAACCATTTAGGTGCTCCTGTGTTGAAACCACAGAAAAGGAAGCCCAAGCCAAAGGGTTCCTCTTCTACACCATCTTCCTCACCTCAGGCTGTTACACATAACACACCTGTTAGTGCTGCACCTATAGTTGAGAACAGACCCAAAACCAAACAGGTTTGGGTCTCTAAAACTAACTAACATGTGGTTATGATTGCAGGGTTCTTCAACATGCCAAAAGAGCATCTGGTATATAGACAGTGGAGGATCTATGCACATGACAGGAAGCAGCTCCCTTCTTAATGACTACTCTCAAGGAAAGAAGGGATTTGTCTCCTTTGGCAATGATGCAAAGGGTTACATCATCGGAAAAGGCTTTGTTTCCAATGGGGAAATAAGGTTTGATGATGTTAACCATATGGAGAATCTCAAGTACAATCTCTTGAGTGTCAGTCAAATGTGTGATAAAGGCCATGTTGCCCTTTTCACAAGCCAGAACTGTCGGATTCTGTCATCCAAAGTTCTAAATTTGATTGACAAGGTGTTGGATGAATACACTCTCCTGAAGGCCAACAGGACAGGAAGAGTGTATGCCTTAGATCTTTCCAAAAAGATAGATCTAAAAGGCCATCCTTGCCTATTCTCCAAGGCATCTTCTTAAGAATCTACTCTATGGCATAGAAGGCTGGGGCATGTTAATTTCAAGAACATGAATCAGTTGATAAGCCATGGTTTAGTAAGAGGATTGCCTTTGAAGGAGTTCAAGTGTGAAGACAACTGCACTGCTTGCTTAAAAGGAAAACAACACAAAGTTTCATTCCCTTCAATAGAAGAACCAAAGTCCACTGCCTGCTTGCAGCTCCTGCACATGGATCTCTTTGGTCCTGTCAGAGTGATGAGCATGGCAAAGAAGAAATACTGCCTGGTAATTGTGGATGATTATTCCAGGTATGTATGGACTTTCTTCTTGCACTCCAAGGATGAAGCAGCCAAGACAATCATGAACTTTGTGTTATTTGTAGAAAAGCAGTATTCCCTACAGGTCAAGTGTGTGAGGAGTGACAATGGATCAGAATTTAGAAACCACACACTTGATGACTTCTACCTGTCCAAGGGAATTAAAAGGCAGTTTAGCATTCCTAGAACTCCTGAGCAGAATGGAGTGGTGGAGAGAAAGAACAGGACTCTCATTGAAGCTGCAAGGTCAATGCTGGCTGACTCAGGATTGCCACTGACCTTTTGGGCTGAAGCTGTCAATACATCTTGCTATGTACAAAATAGAACTTTAGTGAATAAGAGGTTGATGAAGACTCCTTATGAATTCTTCATCATTTGGCCCCTCTAATTTCATTCTTTAGAGCCTTGGGTGTCCATGTTTTATTCTCAACACTAGCAACCACTCCAGAAATTTGCTAGTAAGGTGGATGCAGGGTATTTTGTTGGTTATTCATCAACTTGCAAGGCATACAGAGTCTTCAACTGTAGGACAAAGGTGGTTGAAGAAACTCTGCATGTTAAGTTCAATGAATCTCCAAAGGACAAGATTCCACAAAACCTGTGGAGTTGTTTGATCTAGACATACTGCAATATGTTCCTTATCAACCTCCAGCTGTTGAGCCTGTCAACAGTTGTCCACCTGGTGGTACCGATGATGATGTAGTCAGTACTCACCTCTTCAGGTTTAGTGACAACCTGCCTGAGTTCACTAAACCTGATGCTCCTGTAGCTTCAGCAGCCCCATCCACAACAAATGCTGATGAGATTTCTGCAAGCTCTACTTCATTTGAGCTGCCATCTCCTACATGGTTTCAAGAATCTCCATCACCATTTGTTGCTGCTGAAAGTCCTACAAACACTTGCACTGACATTATAGTCTATCAAGAGCTGAAGAATCACCCCACATCTCAAATCATTGGTGATATCAATGCTGGAGTTTCAACCAGGAGTCAATTGTCCAATTTCTGCTTCTATGCTCTCTTCATCAGTCAGCAAGAGCCAAAGAACTATCATGTTGCTTTAAGAGACAATGGATGGGTTGAAGCAATGCAGCTTGAGCTTCTTCAGTTCAAGAAACAGCAAGTGTGGGAGCTTGTTCCTTTACCCCAAGGGAAGTGTGCAATAGGCACCAAATGGGTATTCAGGAACAAAACAGATGATAAGGGCCAAATTGTCAAGAACAAGGCCAGGCTGTGGTTGTCCAAGGATTTGCACAAGAGGAAGGCATCGATTATGATGATGAGACCATTGCTCCAGTGGCAAGACTGGAAGCAATCAGTCTGTTCTTAGCTTATGCTGCCTTTCACAATCTTAAGGTTTATCAAATGGATGTCAAAAGTGCCTTCTTATATGGAAAATAAAATGAAGAAGTTTATGTGTGTCAACCACCAGGCTTTGAGGACAACAAACATCCTGATGGGTGTACAAGCTTGATAAAGCTATTTATGGGCTGAAGCAAGCTCCTAGAGCTTGTATGAGACACTCTCAACTTTTCTTTTAGAGAATAAGTTCACTAGAGGCACCATTGATAAAACCTTATTCATCAGGACTGTGGGACAACATAAGCTCCTTGTTCAAATTTATGTAGATGACATCATCTTTGCATCCTCTGATCTAAAGTTGTGTGATGAATTTACAATGCTCATGAAGCAAAAGTTTGAAATGAGTGCTATGGGGAATTACAGTTCTTTCTAGGTTTGCAAATCAAACAAAGGGATGATGGAATTTTCATCCATCAGTCCAAATACACCAAAGAGTTGTTGAATAAGTTGATTTACAAACCTGTAAGCCCTGTTCTACTCCCATGAGCAGCATCACACAACTAGATGTAGATCAGAAAGGTAAAGCGGTTGATGAAACCTTTACAGATGTATGATTGGGTCCTTGATGTACCATACAACTTCTAGACCAGACATCATGTTTGCAACATGTGTTTGTGCTAGATTTCAGGCTGCACCTAAAGAATCCATTTGATTGCAGTTAAAAGGATCTTTAGATATCTGCAAGGTACCCAATCACTAGGTCTTTGGTATTCAACTGGGCACTCTTGCAAATTAGTTGCTTTCTCTGATAGTGACTATGCAGGATGCAAAGTCACCAGAAAATCCACTTCTGGTGGTTGCCAATTCCTAGGCAATTGTTTAGTTTCTTGGCAAAGTAAGAAACAAACATCAATTGCTACATCCACTGCTGAAGCTGAGTACATTGCTGCTGCAAGTTGTACATCTCAGATACTCTGGCTTCAGAACCAACTCTTGGATTATGGCATTACAGAGACTAAGACTCCATTATTAATGGATAGTGCTTCAGCTCTTTGCATTGTCAAAAATCCAGTCAACACTCTAGGACCAAACATATAGAGATCAAACATCATTTTATTAGGGATTGCTATGAAAAAGGTCTGATTGATCCAAAGTTTGTGCCTAGTGCTGATGAGCTTGCAGATATATTTACTAAGCCTTTAGATAGTGCCACATTTCAAAATGGTACTAAGGCTTGGTATGCTGCAGCTCGAATAATTTGACCAATACTGATGCTCTCAGTTCACAAGTACTGATGAGCATTAGTATGCAAAGGTCAAATACAAGTACTGATGAGTAAGTTAGTCTTCAGCATTTTCATAACTACTAAAGACTAAAAGACTTCAAAGTACTGATGTACATTATTTGTTGAAAACAACTGATGTAGTGAGGTGGATTACAACTACTGATGTATTATTTTCAAAACAAATAAGTACTGAAGAACAAATTTTGTTCACAAGTACTGATGTGTAATCTTACACAAATACTGAAGACAAAATTTGTTCACCAGCTCTGGAGTTTCATCAGCACTTGTGAACATCTGATCACAAGAGCTGAAGGCATAAATACTCACAAGAGCTGAAGGGTCAATGAAACATCTGAAAGTCAGCCAAAGAGCTGATGAGTAAATGTGGAGGTCAGTATGAAACAACTGATTTGACGGAAACAGCTGATGAGTAATTTTATTCTTCAGCTGATGCCAACAGCTGCTGTTTCATACCCAAACAACTGAAGGACAAAACCATGTCTTCAGTAGTTTCACAACTACTGATGACTAACACCAAGTCCTCAGTTGTTTACAACAACTGAAGCAATACCATGTCTTCAGTAGTTCACAACTACTGATATCAGTAGTTCACAACTACTGAAGGCTAACACCAAGTCTTCAGTTGTTACAACGTCTGAAGCTGAAAACTAGGTCTTCAGTAGTTATAACTACTGAAGACTAATAACAAGTCTTCAGCCGTTTACAACATCTGAAGGACAAAACAAGGTTTCAGTAGTTTCATACTGAAGACTAACACCAAGTCCTCAGATGTTACAACCACTGAAGGTTAAAACCACGTCATCAGTAGTTTCAACAACTGATAACTAACACCAAACCTTCAATAGTTTTCTTTCAGCCTTTGCCGTACCCTATAAATACCCAACCTTCAGAGCTTTTCATTCTCACTTGACCTAACTTTTTCAAAAACCTCTGAAATTCCCATACACCATTAATGGCGGCCATGCAACTCAAACCTCGACACAACTGTGTCGCTCATCTCACCAAACGCCATTCTGGGCCAAGTTTCACAATGCCGTCGATCTGATGACCGACTCACAATACCAGACGACATTCCTTCTCAACCCCACCATATACACCGACTCCTTGGCGGAGTTTGGACGAATATCACGTCCAAACCGAGAGAGAATAACGGCGAGGTCTCTCTCCGGTCCTCCGTCAACAACCACCGGTGGTTATTACTCCAGCTACTCTTCGAGAAACCCTAAAGCTGGAGGATGCCACCTACCCAACCTCTACCCCAAAGGCGCCCTCGATCTATGCTTCACTGCCAACGACTATCAGGGCGACCTCTCTGCCACCACCTTGTTGAAGAAACACTTCCCAGATCCCAACGACTAATCTTCCACATGGTGAATGTGTGTCTGGCTCCCAAAACTTCTTCATGGGACCAGATGTCAACAAGGTGGCAACAGGTATTTATTCTATCCTTGATAAACAACCCCTAAATTTTACTGATATTATATTTGGGAACTCATGGATATGGCCACAAAACCCATTTCTAACCGTTGGATCTTGTATCCTCGGTTCGTAATGGCCATCATCCAGAGCCAGCTTCAAGCTGAGGGACTTGTTGGCACTGGGGTCCCTGCCATGGCTGTTCTATCCTAGGTATACTCCAGGCACAACACCGACCACACACTCAAACAGGCTGGCTGGCTGCGAAAACCCACGCAGGAGGAACCCATAGCCTCCACCTCCAAATCCAAAGTCCCCACCAAGCCAAAAGCCAAGAAGCCCAAAAAGGCTACTCAGGGAAATGAGTCCCCTGAGGATGCCCCTGCAACACAAAGGCAGGATGTGGCTGCTGGTTCGATTCTCCCAGCAGCTACCATGACTCCACCCACCACAACCGCACAGGTTTCCTCTCAACAGGAGCCTGATGCAACCACTACTGGGGCACCCACACATCTGGGGTCTTTCTCACTTGAGGAGACTACCATTGAAATGCACACTCCTCCCCATGTGCACTCTGCTTCTAGCCCATCTCCCACAGAAGCCGCCCCACAAAGTCCAACCCTAATAATTGCCAAAGTGTTGACCCACCTAAGCACTCCACCCTCTCCCCAGAAACCTATTACTACTGGGGAGACTCCAACCGAAGAGGGGGTGGATACAAGTGCCGGTGGGAGCCCACAGCATAGAGAATCACAAGTCCAATCTCCCAGTGTGGCTAGGGAGATAGGACATTCTGGTGACGCTGCCACTTCCCCTGCATCAGCACATGAGCAGGGTGAAGCTGGTACAAGCAATAAGACCTCACCAGAGGCAACTGTCGATGATGGATCCAATCCGGAGGCTGGAAGTCCCCAGTACCAATAGAAAGGGGCACATGCTACTACTGAGCCACACTCAGAGCATGTATATCCTGACACAGTCAGGAGGTCAGGTGATTCAGTTCATACTGATGATGACCTGAGCTTCTTCTTCGATGTTGTAGCTCACAACACTATCTTAGAGGATGAGATAAGCAGACTCAAAGAGCTGCTTGCTCAGATGACTCAAGATAGAAGTCCATCTGCCACCACCAACCCACAGATGGCACCTTCACCGAAGGTCTCACATACACTGAGCCACTCCCACAAACTCAGCCACCAGCCCCTGCTTCTCGCACTAGCTCTCAGGGCCAGAACCCCCTGAGCAGCTAGATGCTATCCTCCAGAAATCCTGCCTAGCTAAATGCTATCCTCCAGAAATCCCTGCCTCTCATCACACCATAATCACAGAAATGTGATGAAAACTATTGATGAGAGGCTTCCCACACATATCCAACCTCTGGTGGAAGTTGCTGTTGCTAAAGCACTTGCTGAGAGTCCAACCCCAACCAATGCAATCAAAAAGGGGGAGACCTCAGTGCAAGTTAAGAGGAAGAGGGGAGAGGAGGAGATAGAAGTAGGTAGAAAGGAGGTGATTGAGAGGGAGAAGGTCAGGAGACTAAGGGGAAGGGGAGGGAGAAGGAGGAGAGAGCTAAAAAAGAAGTGACTGGAATCCAAAAGGATTTCAGTGTCACTTATCAAAAGAAAGGAGAGAAGAAAGGAGAGGTGAGGGAGAGTGCTGATCCTGATCTAGCAGCCCTTGTCAAGGAGGCTGATGCTGAGCATAGCCATTCAATGGACTCTGTCATTGAACAGCTGTTCAGGCAAGGCTTTGACAAGGACACTGCCTTGCTAGATCAAGAGATTAGGAATATGGAGAGAAGAGAGATTGAGTACCGATGGACTACTTATAGCTAAGAGGAAAGAAAGAAACTTGAGGCTATAAGTAGGTTCACTTCGAAGTACTGGGCAGGCCAGTCCTTGATGTCAAGGCATGGACCAGGGACAGACTCTTGCAATAACCACCAAGATCTGTTCGGCTGGTGATTTCACTAAAGGACTGGTCGCTGAGGCCCTCTCTGAAGCCGGTGCTGGGAACAGACACTGCTAGTAAAACAGACCAAACCAGCTCTTATCTCTAGGTTACTAGCAGTGCCTGCCAACATTCCCACACCAACAACCCAACCACAACCCACTAAACCAACCCCTTCACCATCAAAACCCGCAGCCAATGATCCACCCTTGAAGAAGAAGAGAAGGGTGTTAAGGCTGCAAGAAGAAGAAGAAGAGGAGGATGAGGAGGACAGACTGCCCCTTTCAGCAGTCATCCCTCTACCAAAAGCCAAATCCCAAACCATCACTCCCACCTACAGATGGACACTGTGAGGGTAAAGATAGAGGAAGAGGCGTAGCAGCAGCTTCATGATGCTGAAATGCTTAAGTCAATTGACCAAGCATATGCTGCCTCTACCTCTATCATGAACATGAGAAAGAAGCTCTGAGACTCTTCACGCTCAAAGCAAACCTTCCAATATAACAAAGAGAGTCTGAGGACTTGGCCTGATCCTAGGGTGGCTCACAGGATCATAAAGAAAGATATTCCTGTGAGGTATAAGAGCCAGATGAAGAGGATTGTAGATGAAGTAATCACAGTGGCTCTTGTAGTAACACCCTGGGAAATTGTGGATGAGTTCGAGAAAGCTTATAAGTCTAAGCAACCACCTGAAATGATGTTGGAGAACAGGATGGTTAGAAAAGGCTTAGTTTATAAGAAGCTTGAGAACTTCCGCAAAGATGAGCTCAACTTGTTGCTAGAAGGCAGACATCCAGATGAATTTGCATATAAGCAAATCACAACAGTTGAGCTCAAAAATGGCAAACAGGTCAAGTTTGTCTCAGAGATGTACGGCCGTGAAGGATTGTTCGATGGTGGGGCTGAAGGCATGACCAAAAAGAACAAATGATTTTCGTCCGAGCCTACACCAGAGAATCCTACAGGCTAGTACATGGGAGGTAGGTTTCATGGATGGGATAACAGCTCTATGTCCATTCCCCAAAACAGAGCTCCCATCCATACTTAGCCAAACAAATACCAGAAACTTCTCCCAGGCCAGTGCTTATTAGGGTCAACTTCTGATCTGATCCAGAAGGAAATAGACCAATCTTTATGCCAACAATAAGTGGGACAACAAATAATTAGAGGTTTTGGCTGCATTGGTTCAGGGGGAGTTGTTGGACCAAAAGAACCAATGAGCCAAGATCAGGAAAACCTCTAAGTTCCACATGACATCACAACAACTGCTGAAGACTCCCATCAGCTGTTCTGACAAAGTCTGAAGAATCAACAGCTGAAGTTCAAAGAACTGAAGTACAACAGCTGAAGATCCAAAGTACTGAAGATAAGTACTGAAGTCTAAAGTATGATAAACACAAGTACTGAAGACTTCAAGTACTGAAGACAAGTGCTGAAGATCAAAGTCTGAAGAACTGATGAACAACTGCTGATGCACAAAGTCTGAAGACAACGACTGAAGACATCAGCTAATGACAATTACTGAAGTCATCAGCTGATGAATCATCTGAAGACCAAAGTCTGAAGACCAAAGTGCTGAAGTTTCAGAGTTTGTCACAACAGCTGAAGAAGTCTTCTTCAGTTGTGATGGTTTATTTTTTTTCAGTAGTTTTATGTTTTCATTTCAGTAGTTTGTACAACAGCTGAAGAGTTTGTTCTTCAGTTGTTATAGTTCAGTAGTTGTAAACGACTGAAGAGTTTGTTCTTCAGTCGTTGTAGCTTTTCAGTAGTTTCCTTTTCAGTACTTGTAATAGGTAGAACACTTAGGAATTTTGTAAGAAGATGTCAGCCGTTGTGACATCTTCAGTAGTTATGTTCTATCAGTAGTTAGTTAAATAATTGTTTAATGTCAGTGGAATCTGACAACAGTATGGGTCAGTTGCCTATAAAAGGGCAGTGACCTGAATGTATTCCACGCCGAAACTTATGAAATACAGATATTATTCCTTTTCAGGCAGAATTATTCTCTCTCTCTACATTTACTTTGCATGCAATATCTTTATGTTCTTGCTTTAATTGCTAATTTTCATGCTAAATCCGCTGCGAACATAATCTAATTGATCAAACTAGAGGCTGAGATCCTAACACTAAAAAACTCCCCCTGAACCAATGCAGCCAAAACCTCTAAGTTATTATTGTGCCACTTATTGTTGGCATAAAGATTGGTCTATTTCCTTTGGATCAGATCAGAAGTTGACCTGATAAGCACTGGCCTGAGAGGTAGTCTCTAAGATTTGATTGGCTGAGTATGGATGGGAGCTCTATTTTGGGGAATTGGACACAGAGCTGTTGTCCCATCCATGAGATCTACCTCCCACGTACGAGCCGGTATGATTCTCTGGTGTAGGCTTGAAGGAATAATCTGTTCTTCTTTAGTCAAGTCTTCAGCCACACCATCGAATAACCCCTCCCGGCCGTACAGCTCTGAGATGAACTTGACCTGTTTGCCATTCTTGAGCTCAACTGTTGTGACTTGCCTATATGCAATTCATCTGGGTGTCTTCCTTCCAACAACAGGTTGAGCTCATTCCTATGGAAGTTTTCAAGCCTCTTATACCCCAACCCTTTCCTAACCACCCTATTATCTAACATTGTTTGGGGTGATTGGTTGGCTCTATAGGCTTTCTCGAACTCCTCTACTATTTCCCAGGGTGTTACTACAAGAGCCACAGAGATTACTTCATCTACAACTCTTTTAAGTTGGCTCTTGTATCTCACAGGCATGTCTTTCTGGACTATCCTGTGAGCCACCCTAGGATCAGGCCAAGTCCTTACTCTTTCCTTATCATATTGAAAGGTTTGCTTAAGAGTGAAGAGTCTCAGAGCCTCCTTCTTCATATTCATAATAGAAGTAGAAGCAGCATATGATTTGTCAATGCTTTTCAGCATTTCCTCATCGTGTAATCCTTGCTGCTCCTCTTCTAATTTTACCCTCACAGTGTCCATCTATGAGGTGGGAGTGATGGGTTTGGATTTGGCTTGGGTAAAGGAATGACTACGGACAGAGGCAGTCTATCCTCCTCATCCTCCTCATCTTCTTCTTCTTGCAGCCTCAACACCCTTCTCTTCTTCTTCAAGGATGGATCATTGGCTGCGGTTTGATGGTGAAGGGGTTGGTTTTGTGGGTGTGTTTGGGTGGTTGGTGTGGGAATGTTGGCAGGCACTGCTAGCAATCTAGAGATAAGAGATGGTTTGGTCTGTTTTGCTAGCAGTGTCCTGTTCCCAGCATCGGCTTCTGAGAGGGCCTTAGCGACCAGTCCTTGGTGAAATCACCAGCTGAACAGATCTTGGTGTCTATAGCTAAGATTCTGTCCCTGGTCCATGCTTTGACATCAAGGACTGGCCTGCCCAGATACTTCGAAATGAATCTACTCATAGCCTCGAGTCTCTTTTGTCCTCTTGGCTATAACTAGACCATCGGTACTCAATCTATTTTCTCTCCATATTTCTGATCTCCTGATCTAGCATGGCAGTGTCCTTGTCAAAGCCTTACCTGAATAGCTGATCAATGACAGAGTCAATTGATCTGCTTTGTTCAGCATCAGCCTCTTTGACAAGGGCTGCTAGATCAGAGTCAGTCTTCTCTACCTTCTCTCCCTCCTCTCCTCTCTTTGTCCTCTCTTCTTTGATAAGTGACACTAAAATCTTTTGGATTTCAGCCACTTCTATTTGAGCTCTATCCTCCCTCACCTTCTCCTTCCCCTTCTCCCTACCCGTCTCCTCAGACCTCTCCCTCTCAGTTGTCCCCTCTCTCCCTACTTCTATCTTTTTCTCCACCCTCTTCCTCTTAACTTGCACTGATGTCTCCCCCTTTTTGGTGCATTGGTTGGGGTTTGACTATCAGCAAGTGCTTTAGCAACAGCAACCTCCACCATGGGTTGTATATAAGTGGGAAGCCTCTCATCAATGGTTTTCATCACAATTTCTGTGATTATAGGTGTGATGAGAGGCAGGGATTTTTGGAAGATAGCATCTAGCTGCTCAGGAGGGTTCTGTTCCTGAGAGCTAGAGCCAGAAGCAGGGGCAGGTGGCTAAGTTTATGGGAGTGGCTGAGTGTCTGTGAGACCTTCGGGTGAAGGTGCCATCTGTGGGTTTGTGGTGGCAGATGGACTTCTATCTTGAGTCATTTGATCAAGCAGCTCTTTGAGTCTGCTTATCTCATCTTCTAAGATAGTGTTTTGAGCGACTACATCAAAGAAGAAGCTCAGGTCATCATCGTGTGAACTGAATCACCTGACCTCCTGACAATGTCAGGATGTACATGCACTGAGTGTGGCTCAGTAGTTGCATGTGCCCCTTGTTCTTGGTACTGGGGACTTCCAGCCTCCGGATTGGATCCATCATCGGCAGTTGCCTCTGGTGAGGTCTTATTGCTTGTACCAGCTTCTTCCTGCTCATGTGCTGATGCAGGGGAAGTGGCAGCCTCACCAGAATATCCTATCTCCCTAGCCACACTTGGAGATTGGACATGTGATTCCCTGTGTTGTGGGCTCCCACCAGCACTTGTGTCCACCCTCTCTTCGGTAGGAGTCTCCCCAGTTGGAATTGGTTTCTGGGGAGAGGGTGGAGTGCTCAGATGGGTCAACACTTTGGTGATTATTAGTGTTGGGCTTTGTGGGGTGGTCTCAGTAGGAGATGGGCTTGAAGCAGTGTGCACATGGGGAGGAGTGTGCATTTAATGGTAGTCTCCTCAAGTGAGAAAGACCCCAGATGTGTGGGTGCCCCTGAAGTGGTTGCATCAGGTTCCTGTTGAGAGGAAGCCTGTGCGTTGTGGTGGGTGGAGTCGGGTGACTGCTGGGAGAATCTGACCAGTAGCCACTTCCTGCCATTGTGTTGCAGGGGCATCCTCAGGGGACTCATTTCCCTGAGTAGCCTTTGTGGGCTTCTTTTTGGTTTTTGGCTTGGTGGGACTTTGGATTTGGAGGTGGAGGCTGTGGGTTCCTGCTGTGTGGGTTTTCGCAGCCGGGCAGCCTGTTTGAGTGTGTGGTCGGTGTTGTGCCTGGAGTATACCTCAGCTAGAACAGCCATGGCAGGGACCCCAGTGCCAACAAGTCCCTCAGCACTAAGCTGGCTCTCGATGATGGCCATTATGAACCGAGGATACAAGATCCAACGGTTAGAAATGGGTTTTGTGGCCATATCTTTGAGTTCCAAAAATATAATATCAGTAAAATTAAGTGGTTGTTTCTCAAAGATAGAATACAATACCTGTTGCCACCTTGTTGACATCTGGTCCCATGAAGATGTTTTGGGGGCCAGACACACATTCACCATGTGGAAGAGAGTCGTTAGGGATCTGGGAAGTGTTTCTTCAACAAGTTGGTGGCAGAGAGGTCGCCCTGATAGTCGTTGGCTGTGAAGCATAGATCGAGGGCGCCTTTGGGGTAGGAGGTTGGGAAGGTGGCATCCTCCAGCTTTAGGGTTCTCGAATAGTAGCTGGAGTGATAACCACTGGGTGGTTGTTTACGGAGGACCGGAGAGAGACCTCGTCATCGTTCTCTCCGGTTTGGACGGTGATGTTCATCCAGAATTCCGCCAAGGAATCGGTGTATATGGTGGGGTTGAGAAGGAATGCCGTTTGGTATGGTGAATCGGTCATCAGATCGACGGCATTGTGAAACTTAGACCAGAAAGGCGATTTGGTAAGATGTGCGACACAGTTGTGTCGAGGTTGAGTTGCATGGCCGCTATTAATGGTGTATGGGATTTTCAGAGTTTTTTGAAAAGTTAGGTCAAGTGAGAATGAAAAGCTCTGAAGGTTGGGTATTTATAGGGTATGGCAAAGGCTGAAAGAAAACTACTGAAGGTTTTGGTGTTAGTCATCAGTTGTTGAAACTACTGATGACGTAGTTTTTAACCTTCAGTGGTTGTAACATCTGAGGACTTGGTGTTAGTTTTCAGTAGATGAAACTACTGAAACCTTGGTTTTGTCCTTCAGATGTTGTAAACGGCTGAAGACTTGTTGTCAGTCTTCAGCAGTTATAAACTACTGAAGACCTAGATTTC
The DNA here is from genome assembly GCA_024085815.1 of Flaveria linearis. Classification (NCBI taxonomy): domain Eukaryota; kingdom Viridiplantae; phylum Streptophyta; class Magnoliopsida; order Asterales; family Asteraceae; genus Flaveria; species Flaveria linearis. Next base: position 26,434,464 of record CM044016.1, on the reverse strand, counting down.
ATCTTCAGACGTTGTAACTACTGAAGACTTGGTGTTAGCCTTCAGTAGTTGTGACTACTGAAATCAGTAGTTGTGAACTACTAAAGACATGGTATTGCTTCAGTTGTTGTAAACAACTGTGGACTTGGTGTTAGTCATCAGTAGTTGTGAAACTACTGAAGACATGGTTTTGTCCTTCAGTTGTTTGGGTATGAAACAGCAGCTGTAGCATCAGCTGAAGAGTAAAATTACTCATCAGCTGTTTTCGTCAAATCAGTTGTTTCATGCTGACCTCCACATTTACTCATCAGCTCTTTGGCTGACTTTCAGATGTTTCATTGACCCTTCAGCTCTTGTGAATATTTATGCCTTCAGCTCTTGTGATCAGATGTTCACAAGTGCTGATGAAGTACTCAGAGCTGGTGAACAAATTTTCTTCAGTATGTGCGTAAGATTACACATCAGTACTTGTGAACAAAATTTATTCTTCAGCACTTATTTGTTTGAAAATGATACATCAGTAGTTGTAATCCACCTCACTACATCAGTTGTTTTCAACAAATAATATACATCAGTACTTTGAAGCATTTTAGTCTTCAGTAGTTGTGAAAATGCTGAAGACTAAATTACTCATCAGTACTTATATTGACATTTGCATACTAATGCTCATCAGTACTTGTGAACTGAGAGCATCAGTATTGGTCAAATTATTCTAGCTGCAGCATACCAAGCCTTAGTACCAAGTTTTGAAATGTGGCACTATCTAAAGGCTTAGTAAATATGTCTGCAAGCTCATCAGCACTAGGCACAAACTTTGGATCAATCAGACCTTTTTATAGTAATCCCTAATAAAATGATGTCTGATCTCTATATGTTTGGTCCTAGAGTGCTGGACTGGATTTTTAACAATGCAAAGAGCTGAAGCACTATCCATTAATAATGGAGTCTTAGTCTCTGTAATGCCATAATCCAAGAGTTGGTTCTAAAGCCAGAGTATCTGAGATGTACAACTTGCAGCAGCAATGTACTCAGCTTTAGCAGTGGATGTAGCAATTGATTTTTATTTCTTACTCTGCCAAGAAACTAAACAATTGCCTAGGAATTGGCAACCACCAGAAGTGGATTTTCTGGGACTTTGCATCCTGCATAGTCACTCTCAGAGAAAGCAACTAATTTGCAAGAATGCCCAGTTGAATACCAAAGACCTAGTGATTGGGTACCTTGCAGATATCTAAAGATCCTTTTGACTGCAATCAAATGGGATTCTTTAGGTGCAGCCAGAAATCTAGCACAGGCAAATGTTGCAAACATGATGTCTTGTAAGGCCCCGTTCCCGGGCACCTCACAGCTGGTCTATCATCGCACATAAATCATACTCTTATTTAAATCATCGTAGCGGAATCAGTAAAAGAACTTTTTCATTTTAATATAATTGCTTTTGCAAAGTAATACAAACTCATTACAAAATATCGTTTGTTTGCATTACAATACAAAACATTAACAAAAGAATGCCATCCCAAAGAGCTGAGTAGCCGCCTCGTGGCATCCCCAGCAACACTACCTGCCAACTGGAAACACATAAAAGTCAGCGTTGCTGAGTGAGTTCTAGTTTTATAATAAACATACTTCGTTTCCATTAAAACCATTCTTTTCTTTACATGATCATACATCATACGTATCCACATAGATAATATCTTTATTATCTCTTTCGTTTATTTATTCATTCGTCCTTTATAACTTTGCTTGTACATTGGATATCATTTGTACCAATACCATATGCTAAACCTCGAACATTATTAGCTACCGGGCCGAAGTCAATCCAGAGACAGCAAAGCGTATGCCGCAGTACTGGGCCGAAGTCATTAAATGAACAGCAAAGCGTATGCCACAGTACTGGGCCGAAGTCTATGGAGAGACAGCTAAACGTGGTGCCGCAGTACTAGAGGTAAGCGGTTGAGGTACCATACGTATGGTCAATCACAAAGAAGGACCCGTTTACCTTATCCAATTCTTACAAGACTTATTTCGTTAGTTCATTAATGCATGTATTCGTCGTCATATTCATCTTTCACTTATTCATTAATACATGCATTCATCGTCACGTTCCTCTTTCATTATCTTTCACTTTACATTACATAATACTTCGTTTATTTGTCATCATAATACGTAAAGTTGTGGAATGATATACGTACATTATCGTAAGGAAACACACATACCATTCATACATCATCATACAAGGCGTCATACACACATATCATTCCTACATCATCATGCAATGTGTCATACACTCACATCGTGCCTTATGCAATGTGTCATACAAACACTACAAGTCCACATTCGTACTTTAAACATACTACAAATGATTACACCCAAATGGGTTAAACATACACTTTACAAAATTGGGTTTTTATATGTGTTCCCGCCCCAAAATCGTTTGAAAACATGTAAATGAGGGGTCCTAGAACTCACCTGTGCTTGACAAGCAGCTTCTCAACCAAGCATTAAAGTCGCGGGTCACACTACACTGCCTGCAGATAAGTTAACACTCAAAAGAGTTAATTTCTGCCTAATTTCGCTACTAAGTTCGCAGGTAGTTTCGCCCGTAAATTCGCCAGCAGTTTCGCTGGGCAATCAGCAGTTCGCTGCTAGTTTCGCCGGGCAGCATTCTGCCAGTTTCGCTGGACAGATTCGCTACCTCGAGCGCCCACTTTCGTTGGAATTCCCTAGTTTTGCAGTATCTAAGGTCAACTTGGGCATTGGCATAGTCATCAGCGAAACTACAGTTTCGCTCAGGCGAATATGTAGTTTCGCCGAAGCGAAATTGTAACTTCGTTGTAAATCCTTCCAGTTTCGCTGGTCGAACTTACAGTTTCGCTGGATGAGACCTTAAATCGCTGAACGAGCTGAAATTTACGAATCAGCTCGTTTTAGCCCAAAAATCTGATCCTTTCCACCCAACCCTTGGATAATCATCCAGGAAGCTATATCTAAGCTCATTACACGTTTCTTACCCTAAAACGTGTGTTTTGGGGCGATTTTTGCCACTTTAAAACTTCAAACCCACACTCGGGTTTTTCACCAAATGTAGTAATCTAGATACGTTTCTTACCTTAATTCTTGTAGTTTAGGAGTCCACAAACACCAGCCTTCGATTCTTGACCACCTGAGCTTCAATCCGGCACTTTCTCTCTCTACACTTTCTCTCTCTAGAATGGGCGTTTGAGTGAAAATGAGAGTTGCTCAGCTGATCTATCTATTTATATGCCAGGCGTTCCCGGGACCCCAAACTCGTTAAACTCGTGACCCGGAGGGTTAACTCGGTGTAATACCCGTAACCATTTTATATTTATTAATGGTTTTTCATCCGAGCCCATCACTATCACTTGACTTGATTAGAAATTTTCCGGGTGTTACAAGTCCACCCCCCTTATTTAGGTTTCGTCCTCGAAACCTGTTATTCTTCGAACAGATGTGGGTAATGTTGTCTCATCTCTTCTTCAGTCTCCCACGTAGAATCAGATCCCTTCCTGTGCTTCCACTGTACGCGCAAAGAGGAACTACTTTGTTTCTTAGCCGTTTCTCTTTTCTATCGATGATTGCTACTGGTTGCTCCACATAGTGAGCCGTTCGTCTACTTCGATATCCTCCAGCGGTACAACCATATTTTCATTGGCCAAACACTTCCTCAAATGAGATACGTGGAAGGTCGGGTGAATTCCACTCAGCTCATCTGGCAGTTCCAACCTATAGGCCACCTCTCCCACACGGGCGATAATTCGGAAAGGGCCTATATACCGCGGGCTCAGTTTACCCCGCTTTCGGAACCTAATAATTCCTTTCCAAGGCGAGACCTTAACATGACCCGATCACCGACCTTGAACTCTATCGGTCTTCGTCTCTTGTCAGCATACGACTTTTGTCTGTCTTTCGCCGCCTTCATGAAGGCTTTAATCTTTTCTAACTTTTCAGTCGTTGCTTCAACTACCTCGACCCCACCCAGTTCTTCTGCCCAATGTCTCCCCAACATACGGGCGTCCTACATTTCCTACCGTACAACATCTCGTAGGGCGGCATGCCAATGCTGGCATGATAACTGTTATTGTAAGAGAATTCTGCTAACGGCAGTGATCGTCCCAACTTCCTCCAAAATCGATCATGCACGCTCGAAGCATGTCTGCGAGTGTTTGGATCGTCCTCTCAGACTGACCATCTGTCTGGGGGTGATATGCTGTACTAATGTGTAGCCTCGTCCCCATTGCATTATGAAACCTCTTCCAAAACTGGAGGTAACCGGGTGTCACGGTCAGACATAATAGACACCGGTACGCCATGATGAGCTACAATTTTTTTGATAAATAGATCCGCCAATCTTTCAAATGAATACGTCTCGCGGATCGGTAGAAAGTGGCACTCTTCGTTAATCGATCAACTATCACCCATATAGCACCATACCCTTTCGGGGTACGTGGTAGTTTCGTGATGAAATCCATGTGATGTGCTCCACTTCCACTCGGTATATCCAACGGTTGGATCTTCCCGTACGGTTTCTGATGCTCTGCCTTGACTTGTGAACAAGTCATGCACTTACTCACATATTCCAACCACATCACGCTTCATGCCCGGCCACCAATAGTCTTTCTTCATGTCTTGGTACATCTTGGTAGCACCGGGGTGAATGGAATACCGAGTCTTATGGGCCTCATCCATGATCTTTCCACGTAGATCCCCATACCGAGGAATCCACACTCGCCCAAATCGGGTCTTAACACCAAGAGTGTTCTCACCCAGTTCTGTAACTAGACCTCTCATCCTTTCAGAGTTAAGACGATCTTCCTTCAAAGCCTCGTCTTGGAACTCCTTAACCTACGTCATCACGTCAGAGGTCATAATTAGCTGATAAGCCTTCACCCGAATCGGCTCGGGCCTTTCCTTCCAGCTAAGGGCATCAGCCACCACATTGGCTTTGCCCGGGTAGTAATGGATCTCACAATCATAATCTTTTATCAGCTCCAACCACCGTCTCTGCCTCATGTTTAGATCCTTCTGCTCGAAGAAGTACTTCAAGCTCTTGTGATCCGTGAAGATGGTGCACTTCGTCCCGTATAGATAGTGCCGCCAAATCTTCAACGCGAAAACCACCGCAGCTAGTTCTAGGTCGTGCGTGGGATAATTGACTTCGTGGTCTTCAGTTGTCGAGATGCATAGGCTATGACCTTTCCGCGTTGCATCAATACGCAACCCAGCCCAGAATAGGATGCATCCGAATAGACCACCAAGTCTTCATTCCCCTCAGGCAATGTCAAGACAGGAGCTTGTGTCAGTCTCGTCTTCAATTCCTCAAAGGCGTCCTCCTGTTCTCGACCCCACAAGAACTTTACATCCTTGCGAGTCAATTTTGTCAAAGGTGAGGCTATCTTGGAGAAGTCTTGAATAAATCTTCTATAGTAGCCCGCCAGCCCCAAGAAGCTGCGAATCTCGGTTGGCGTCTTCGTGACTTCCATTGCATCACGGCCTCAACCTTTGCTGGGTCCACCATTATTCCTTATGCATTCACTACGTGACCCAGAAATTGCACCTCGCGTAACCAAAAGGCGCACTTGGAGAACTTGGCGTACAATTTCTCCCTTCTCAACGTTTCCAATACTTCCCGAATATGCCCGGCATGCTCTTCTTCACTTCTCGAATAAATCAGGATATCATCGATGAATACAATTACTGATTTATCTAACATTGGTCGGCACACTCGGTTCATCAAATCCATAAAAGCAGCCGGCGCATTGGTCAACCCGAAAGACATGACAAGAAACTCGTAGTGACCGTAGCGCGTACGAAAGGCTGTTTTAGGGATATCTTGCTCCTTCACCTTCAGTTGATGGTACCCGATCGAAGATCTATCCTTGAAAACCAACTGGCACCCTGAAGTTGATCAAACAAGTCATCGATCCTTGGTAAGGGGTATCTGTTCTTCACAGTCAGCTTATTCAGCTCGCGGTAGTCGATGCACATCCTCATACTACCATCCTTCTTCTTACGAACAGGACCGGAGCACCCCAAGGTGAGATACTTGGTCTGATAAACCCCTTATCCAGCAGCTCCTGCAACTGCTCCATCAACTCTTTCATCTCCGTCGGAGCCAAACGATATGGTGCTTTTGCGACAGGTTGGGCACCCGGTATCAGGTCGATCTGGAACTCGATCTCTCGGTCAGGTGGCAATCCCGATAAGTCTTCGGGAAACACGTCTGGAAAGTCACACACCACTGGTACATCGCATAGCTGTGGTGTTGGCATATTCTTTACATAACATAAGTAGGCGCTACATCCGCGCCTCATACACTTTCCCGCCACCGCCATCGAGATCACCTTCGGAATCATCGTAACTCGATCGTCATAAATTGTCACCGACTTCCGTCGGTCGCCATCAGTCTAATCATCTTCTTTCGGCACACGATATTCGCTTCGTAGGTTGCTAACCAGTCCATCCCTAACACTACATCAAATCCTCCTAGAGGCATCACATGTAACTTGGCAGCAAACCTATGGCCCTCTAATTCTATGGTACAGCCTTCTATCACATCCGTAACCCTAGTGGATTTACCAATAGCAGTTTCTACGTCAAAGGACTCATCAAGGCATTTACTCCTAACGGGCAGTTTAGCACAGAAGGTAGTAGAAATAAAACTCCTACTAGCACCCGAATCAAATAATATAGAGGCTAAAATTTGGTCTATTAGGAACGTACCGGACACAACGTCAGGGTCCGTTCTAGCCTCCTCCTGCGTCATGGTGAACGCCCTAGCCTTTGCCCTCGGTGCTTCTCCTCCTGTCTTATTCTCCATGAGCCCTCAGCCCTCGGCTTCTTGCAATCTTTGCTCATATGACCACTTCCCCCACAGTTAAAACACTTGCCCATTCGGCAATCCTTGGCCATATGCCCAGTCCTCCCACACTTGAAACAGATGTTGGATCCCCACTTACACTCCCCCGAGTGCTCTTTCCCACACTGTCCACACTTCCTCATCCTCGCACCAGACGAAGCTGCACGCCTATCCTCCGTCCTTGCAACCTTTTTGTTGAGGGTGGCGCTGTCACGTCCAACCCGCTTTCCGTGCCAGTTCTTGCTGTTGCTATTCTTCGTGTTTCTTCAATAGCAGTCGTCTCTTTCACCGTCCTAATTACCTCAGTCACCATGGACGGCAGAATTGCCTGTAAGGCCTGTTGGACTCCTCCACAACAGCCTCTTTCATGGCGATCCTCAAACTGGTGCCATCATCGCTGCCCTCCAGGTGAGGGGCCTCAGGTTCTCGGGTGCCATTTCAGCCGCCCTAACCATGCTTCTCGTGACACGCGGTTCAACACCACGTTCACCACGACCCCACCTGGCAAAACCTTAGAAGATCTACCGCTAGCCATCTTTTGACACACACTGAAAAGTTCAAATACTAACATGGTCATTCAAGGAAATAGCTCAGTTTATGTCAAGTACAGTAAGTCCCTAATTACAGTGGCCAGTTGTGATTAGCCACTTACTTTACTCTTCGCACCCCGAGCATCACCTGTCCTGACTACATTAGCATCTAAGCCTAACAGTAACACATAATCACATAACATGCGCACATACCGCTAGTTAATCTTAAGAAAATACCTGATGGCACGCAGCTACTCAGATGGCATTCCCTTCTTTTCTGTCCCATTTTCAGTTTAAGTTTAGGTTTATATTGAAAAATTACCCATTTCACTTAAACTTTAGCTCTGATACCAACTTGTAAGGCCCCGTTCCCGGGCACCTCACAGCTGGTCTATCATCGCACATAAATCATACTCTTATTTAAATCATCACAGCGGAATCAGTAAAAGAACTTTTTCATTTTAATATAATTGCTTTTGCAAAGTAATACAACACTCATTACAAAATATCGTTTGTTTGCATTACAATACAAAAACATTAATAAAAGAATGCCATCCCAAAAGAGCTGAGTAGCCGCCTCGTGCCATCCCCAGCAACACTACCTGCCAACTGGAAACACATAAAAAGTCAGCGTTGCTAATTGAGTTCTAGTTTTATAATAAACATACTTCGTTTCCATTAAAAACCATTCTTTTCTTTACATGATCATACATCATACGTATCCACATAGATAATATCTTTATTATCTCTTTCGTTTATTTATTCATTCGTCCTTTATAACTTTGCTTGTACATTGGATATCATTTGTACCAATACCATATGCTAAACCTCGAACATTATTAGCTACCGGGCCGAAGTCAATCCAGAGACAGCAAAGCGTATGCCGCAGTACTGGGCCGAAGTCATTAAATGAACAGCAAAGCGTATGCCACAGTACTGGGCCGAAGTCTATGGAGAGACAGCTAAACGTGGTGCCGCAGTACTAGAGGTAAGCGGTTGAGGTACCATACGTATGGTCAATCACAAAGAAGGACCCGTTTACCTTATCCAATCTTACAAGACTTATTTCGTTAGTTCATTAATGCATGTATTCGTCGTCATATTCATCTTTCACTTATTCATTAATACATGCATTCATCGTCACGTTCCTCTTTCATTATCTTTCACTTTACGTTACATAATACTTCGTTTATTTGTCATCATAATACGTAAAGTTGTGGAATGATATACGTACATTATCGTAAGGAACACACATACCATTCATACATCATCATACAAGGCGTCATACACACATATCATTCCTACATCATGCAATGTGTCATACACTCACATCGTGCCTTATGCAATGTGTCATACAAACACATACAAGTCCACATTCGTACTTTAAACATACTACAAATGATTACACCCAAATGGGTTAAACATACACTTTACAAAATCGGGTTTTATATGTGTTCCAGCCCCAAATCGTTTGAAAACATGTAAATGAGGGGTCCTAGAACTCACCTGTGCTTGACAAGCAGCTTCTCAACCAAGCCTTAAAGTCGCGGGTCACACTACACTGCCTGCAGATAAGTTAACACTCAAAAGAGTTAATTTCTGCCTAATTTCGCTACTAAGTTCGCAGGTAGTTTCGCCCGTAAATCGCCAGCAGTTTCGCTGGGCAAATCAGCAGTTTCGCTGCTAGTTTCGCCGGGCAGCATTCTGCCAGTTTCGCTGGACAGATTCGCTACCTCGAGCGCCCAACTTTCGTTGGAATTCCTAGTTTCGCAGTATCTAAGGTCAACTTGGGCATTGGCATAGTCATCAGCGAAACTACAGTTTTGCTCAGGCGAATATGTAGTTTCGCCGAAGCGAAATTGTAACTTCGCTGTAAATCCTTCCAGTTTCGCTGGTCGAACTTACAGTTTCGCTGGATGAGACCTTAAATTCGCTGAACGAGCTGAAATTTACGAATCAGCTCGTTTTAGCCCAAAAATCCGATCCTTTCCACCCAAACCCTTGGATAATCATTCAGGAAGCTATATCTAAGCTCATTACACGTTTTCTTACCCTAAAACGTGTGTTTTGGGGCGATTTTTGCCACTTTAAAACTTCAAAACCCACACTCGGGTTTTTCACCAAATGTAGCAATCTAGATACGTTTCTTACCTTAATTCTTGTAGTTTAGGAGTCCACAAACACCAGCCTTCGATTCTTGACCACCCGAGCTTCAATCCGGCACTTTCTCTCTCTACACTTTCTCTCTCTAGAATGGGCGTTTGAGTGAAAATGAGAGTTGCTCAGCTGATGCATCTATTTATATGCCAGGCGTTCCCGGGACCCCAAACTCATTAAACTCGTGACCCGGAGGGTTAACTCGGTGTAATACCCGTAACCATTTTATATTATTAAATGGTTTTTCATCCGAGCCCATCACTATCACTTGACTCGATTAGAAAATTTTCCGGGTGTTACATGTCTACTCTAGAAGCTGTGAGGTACATCAAGGACCCAATCATACATCTGTAAAGGGTTTCATCAACCGCTTTACCTTTCTGATCTACATCTAGTTGTGTGATGCTGCTCATGGGAGTAGAACAGGGCTTGCAGGTTTGTAAATCAAACTTATTCAACAACTCTTTGTGTATTTGGACTGATGGATGAAAATTCCATCATCCCTTTGTTTAATTTGCAAACCTAGAAAGAACTGTAATTCCCCCATAGCACTCATTTCAAACTTTTGCTTCATGAGCATTGTAAATTCATCACATAACTTTAGATCAGAGGATGCAAAGATGATGTCATCTAAATAAATTGAACAAGGAGCTTATGCTGTCCCATAGTCTTGATGAACAAGGTTTTATCAATGGTGCCTCTAGTAAACTTATTTTGGAGAAGAAAAGTTGATAGTGTCTCATACCAAGCTCTAGGATCTTGCTTCAGCCCATAAAGAGCCTTATCAAGCTTGTACACCCAATCAGGATGTTTGTTGTCCTCAAAGCCTGGTGGTTAACACACATAAACTTCTTCTTTTATTTTACCATATAAGAAGGCACTTTTGACATCCATTTGATAAACCTTAAGATTGTGAAAAGCAGCATAAGCTAAGAACAGTCTAATTGCTTCCAGTCTGGCCACAGGGGCAAAGGTCTCATCATAATCGATGCCTTCCTCTTGTGCAAACCCTTGAACAACCAGCCTGGCCTTGTTCTTGACAATTTGGCCCTTCTCATCTGTTTTGTTCCTAAATACCCACTTGGTGCCTATTGCACACTTCCCTTGGGGTAAAGGAACAAGCTCCCACACTTGTTGTTTCTTGAACTGAAGAAGCTCAAGCTGCATTGCTTCAACCCATCCATTGTCTCTTAAAGCAACATGATAGTTCTTTGGCTCTTGCTGACTGATGAAGAAAGCATAGAAGCAGAAATTGGACAATTGACTCCTGGTTGAAACTCCAGCATTGATATCACCAATGATTTGAGATGTGGAGTGATTCTTCAGCTCTTGATAGACTATAATGTCAGTGCAAGTGTTTGTAGGACTTTCAGCAGCAACAAATGTTGATGGAGATTCTTGAAACCATGTAGGAGATGGCAGCTCAAATGAAGTAGAGCATGCAGAAATCTCATCAGCATTTGTTGTGGATGGGACTGCTGAAGCTATAGGAGCATCAGGTTTAGTGGACTCAGGCAGGTTGTCACTAATCCTGAAGAGGTGAGTACTGACTACATCATCATCAGTATCACCAGGTGGAGAGCTGTTGACAGGCTCAACAGCTGGAGGTTGATAAGGAACATATTGCATTATGTCAAGATCAAACAACTCCACAGGGTTTTGTGGAATCTTGTTCTTTGGAGATTCATTGAACTTAACATGCAGAGTTTCTTCAACCACCTTTGTCTTACAGTTGAAGACTCTGTATGCCTTGCAAGTTGATGAATAACCAACAAAATACCCTGCATCCACCTTACTAGCAAACTTCTGGAGTGGGTTGCTAGTGTTGAGAATAAAACATGGACACCCAAAGGCTCTAAAGAATGAAATCAGAGGAGCCAAATGATGAAGAACTTCATAAGGAGTCTTCATCAACCTCTTATTCACTAAAGCTCTATTTTGTACATAGCAAGCTGTATTGACAGCTTCAGCCCAAAAGGTCAGTGGCAACCCTGAGTCAGCCAACATTGACCTTGCTGCTTCAATGAGGGTCCTGTTCTTTCTCTCCACCACTCCATTCTGCTCAGGAGTTCTAGGAATACTAAACTGTCTTCTAATTCCCTTGGACAGGTAGAAGTCATCAAGTGTGTGGTTTCTAAATCTGTTCCATTGTCACTCCTCACACACTTGACCTATAGGGAATACTGCTTTTCTACAAATAACACAAAGTTCATGATAGTCTTGGCTGCTTCATCCTTGGAGTGCAAGAAGAAAGTCCATACAAACCTGGAATAATCATCCACAATTACCAGGCAGTATTTCTTCTTTGCCATGCTCATCACTCTGACAGGACCAAAGAGATCCATGTGCAGGAGCTGCAAGTAGGCAGTGGACTTTGGTTCTTCTATTGAAGGGAATGAAACTTTGTGTTGTTTTCCTTTTAAGCAAGCAGTGCAGTTGTCTTCACACTTGAACTCCTTCAAAGGCAATCCTCTTACTAAACCATGGCTTATCAGCTGATTCATGTTCTTGAAATTAACATGCCCCAGCCTCCTATGCCATAAGTAGACTCTTGAGGAGATGCCTTGGAGAATAGGCAAGGATGGCCTTTTAGATCTATCTTTTTGGAAAGATCTAAGGCATACACTCTTCCTATCCTGTTGGCCTTTAGGAGAGTGTATTCATCCAACACCTTGTTAATCAAATTTAGAACTTTGGATGACAGAATCCGACAGTTCTGGCTTGTGAAAAGGGCAACATGGCCTTTATCACACATTTGACTGACACTCAAGAGGTTGTACTTGAGGTTCTCCACATGGTTAACATCATCAAACCTTATTTCCCCATTGGAAACAAAGCCTTTTCCGATGATGTAACCCTTTGCATCATTGCCAAAGGAGACAAATCCCTTCTTTTCTTGAGAGTAGTCATTAAGAAGGGAGCTGCTTCCAGTCATGTGCATGGATCCTCCACTGTCTACATACCAGATGCTTCTTTGGCATGTTGAAGAACCCTACAATCATAACCACATGTTAGTTAGTTTTAGAGACCCAAACCTGTTTGGTTTTGGGTCTGTTCTCAACTACAGGTGCAACACTAACAGGTGTGTTATGTGTGACAGCCTGAGGTGAAGAAGATGGTGTAGAAGAGGAACCCTTTGGCTTGGATTTCCTTTTCTATGGTTTCAACACAGGAGCATCTAAATGGTTGACTCTTCCCATTAGATGCTGAACCATCATCACCAGTTGTGTCTGACTTTGTGATAAAGCTTTCAGCTCTTCAGACACATTGAGACTTGCTGATGATGGATTCCTATGTTGCACCATCTTCTTTTGAGCAACCTCAGCTGTTGCCTGAGTAACCCCTACTTTCTTTTTAGATTTAGCTTTGGGCTTAGGGATTTCAGGCTTTGATGTTGCTAGTACAAACTTGGTTTCAAAGTCATTTTTCATTTTCTTTATTTGCTCTTTAACTCTCTCCTTTTGTTTGAGTTTGGATCCCCTTTTGTACCAACAATCATCAGTAAGATGATTGAACAAGCCGCATACTTCACATGGCTTCTTCTTCATCTTATGTTGATCATCAACTAAAGAAGATGAAACTGCTGAAGACTTGTTCTTCAGCTGTTTGTCATTAGTACTAGCAGTTTTCTTCCCTTTAGTACCTGCTTTCCTAACCTCTTCTTTAGTTGTCTTCAAACCTTTTCTACTGTCAGTTTTCTTCCCTTAGTGCTGGCAGTAGTTGAGGTTTGAACTTCAGGTGTTATCACTTGCTCTCCAGTACTTTCAGTACTTCTAGAGACAACACCTGAGTTGATCAACCTTTTGATCATGTGACAGTCAGCATTTGAACCAACAGCTGTTGTAGCATCAGCTGATTGGTTTTGGTAGGAGCTAATGCTGACTTTTATCTCTGATGATGCTGAATCAGAAGATAGTAGATCACATTATGAGAAGGATTGGTTATTGCTCTCTCCATCAGATTCAACTTCTGCTCTTGAAGTAAAACCTGTAGGAGGATCAGTGTGATTATAACCAATGCCAAACTTCACATTGGAAGCTGATTGCTTGCTAAGAAGCATTTCAAAACCCTTGCATGATTGCACCCATTGATCACACTCTACTTGGGTGTTTGCAAGAGTTTCCTTGAGGTCTCTGTACTTCTCTAGAAGTACATCTTCCCTAGCTTTACCATCTTTTATTTGGCATTTAAGCTTGTAAATCTCATCATTTTTCTCATTAAGTGTAGCCTCAAATTCAGCTTTCCTTTTGGAAATTGTTTGCTCTAGCTCAAGATTTTTATCTATTAAGCTACATTTGCTTCTCTAATAGAAGCAAATGCTGCTATGCATGATTCAGAACAAAGCTTGGCTTTGGCCTCAGATGATAACTGTGATGAGGCATTGGATGATGACCCCTCAGCAGACTCAAGGGCCATCAGAGCAAGATTTCCAAATGGACTATCACCACCATGTTGACCAGCACCTTGGAGTAGTTGTTCCTGACCAGATAGATCATCTGGAAGACTACTCCAGTCAACAACTCCTGGGGTGAAGAAGCTGTGTTGTTGAGGTTGCGTTTGATGATGAGATGGGGAAGATTGAGGCTCAGGAAGAGCCTGTGGTGGTTGAGCAGAAAATGCTAGAGTTTGACTGGGCTGAGGCACATAGTAGCAGGGGTATGGGTATGGCATATGACCCTGAGGCACAAAATAAGCAGGTGATGCCTGTCCATGCGATGGATGACCAGAACTGGAGGAAGGTTGCCCTCTGTGCTGTGAGCTATTGCTTGGAAAAGTCACAAAGGGTGCAGAGGAGTTAGATCCAGATGATCTACATTCTCTAGCAAAGTGTCCAAGCCTTTGGCACTTGTGACACCTCAACTTGCTCTTGTCAAAACCAACTTTGGTTTTGCCAGAGAGACCAGGGAATTTCCTACCAGTTCTTTTGTAGACTTTTGAGATCTGATATTGATCATTGCCATTTGGCTCAAAATATCCATCTCTTCCAGATCATCATCTGGAATGCCCTTCAAATCTTCCATCAAAAGCACCAGTTATCACTGTTGCCTCCTGAACTACTACTAACACCAACAAAACCTTGTTCAGAGTTGGTAGAGAAATAAATATGCTCATCATAAGAACTCTCTAATGAAGCATATTCAGACTCCTGACTTATCAAGGCAGCATTTCCTTGAACAAAGTCATCAGCGAGCTTGCCAGAGGTGGACAACTTCCTCTTTTGCTCTATCTCTCTCTCAAATGTGAGCAGTTTCCCATGCAGTTGGGTAGAGATAGAGTTTCCAGATTTGCACTAGAGCATAGGACAATGGTATAAGTGTCCCATCTCTCAGGCAGTGATCTGAGGAACCTGTTGTTCATCTGGCTGTTGGAGTACTCTTGTTTGACCATCTTCAGCTCAGAAATCAAACAAGAGAACCGCTCAAACTGTTGGGTCAGAGTCTCACCCTTTCTATATGAGAATGTCTCATATTGTTAGGCGAGGATTTCCCTATTGTTTGCTAAGACCGAATCAGTTCCTTTAAATTGTTCCTTTAGAGCAACCCATAGGTCATGAGCAGTTTCATGATGCAAAAGCCCTGAGTAAATCTCATTTGGAATAGCCATGGCTAAAATTCCATGGGCTCTAGCATCAATCTCGAACAGCTTTAGATCTTCGTCCGAATATTGTTCAGGTTTCTTTGGAACCTGTTCATTAGATTCAGGGACGCTCACCATAGGCTTGTATGGTCCATGCACCACTGACTTCCAACAACCAGCACTGTTGACAGACAAGTGGTGAAGCATACGTCGTTGCCATATGTTATACTCATTCCTTACAAGCATCGGAGGCTTGGTTGAGGAACCAGTATTGTGAGGATCGTTCGTTGGGGTTGTCGTCTCAGTTTTTAGTCAAATTCAAGTTTAAACAAAACAAATGTAGCTCAAAACCACCAGAGAACCTCAAGTTTATGGCCAGAAACAGCAGAATCTCTCTCTACAGCTAATTCTTGCAAATTGCTAATTCGATCAAACGTAGAGATCAAAAGAGCAGTTTCAAATGATCAATAGTGAAATCGATCAATGATTAACCTGCTCTGATACCATTTGACAGGATCTCAGCCTCTAGTTTGATCAATTAGGTTGTGTTCGCAGTGGATTTAGCATGATAATTAGCAATTAATGCAAGAACATAAAGAATATTGCATGTAAAGTAAATTGTAGAGAGAGAATAATTCTGCCTAAAACGAATAATATTCTGTTTGTCTCACTTGTTTCGGCGTGGAATACAATCAGGTCACTGCCCTTTTATAGGCAAAGACCCATACTGTTGTCAGATTCCACTGACATTTATAGTTATTTAACTAACTACTGATAGAACACTTAAACTACTGAAGATGTCACAACAGATGACATCTTCTTACAAAATTCCTAAGTGTTCTACCTATTACAAGTACTAAAAAGGAAACTACTGAAAAGCTACAACGACTGAAGAACAAACTCTTCAGTCGTTTACAACTACTGAACTATAACAGCTGAAGAACAAACTCTTCAGCTGTTGTACAAACTACTGAAAGGAAAAATATAAAACTACTGAAAAGAAAAATCATCACAACAACTGAAGAAGACTTCTTCAGCTGTTGTGACAAACTCTGAAGCTTTAGCACTTTGGTCTTCAGACTTTGGTCTTCAGATGATTCATCAGCTGATGACTTCAGTAGTTGTCATCAGCTGATGTCTTCAGTCATTGTCTTCAGACTTTGTGCATCAGTAGTTGATCTTCAGTTCTTCAGTTCTTCAGACTTTGATCTTCAGCACTTGTCTTCAGCACTTGAAGTCTTCAGTACTTGTATTTATCAGTACTTCAGACTTCAGCTGTTGATTCTTCAGACTTTGTCAAACTGCTGATGAAGGTCTTCAGCAGTTGTTGTGATGTCATGTGGGACTTAGAGATTTTCCTGATCTTGGCTCATTGGTTCTTTTGGTCCAACAGGTTATGATACACCTGTACCAGTTGTTGCCTCACTGAGGGTAATAGGTGTTGAAGTAGTTCCTGTCTCAATGTTCACAGACTCAACTACTGGGCCTTCAACTAAAGTTTCCCCTTTGAAACTAATTTTAAGGTCCACCTCAATATCTAGTTGACCAATAGTCTTGCCTGCTAGCCTCTATCTATATAGCTTGGTTCTCTTCTTAAACTCTTCAAGAACCCTATCTTGAATCCTATCAGCTAACCTTGCCGCTTGCCTATTTTGTTCTGGGTTGGCAAGAGGCAGGTCAACTAAATAGGTGCTCTCATAGTATCTCAGGTTATAAAAGTTGAGCACTTCTTGTTGTCCTAAGACCTAGAGATTACCAGGGCTCTCCTATCAGCATCATACCTCCATCCTACTATTGGATTTTAGCAGGGTGAGATAGGGTAACATTGCCCTTGGTATACCCTCCTTAAACAGGCTATTAATGAGTGAATCCATATCAATGTGGACCTGAGGATTGTTGATTATGGACAACTGCAAGTGAGGGTGGTGAGTCCTCCATTTCGATACTCTGGGAGGAACTTCCAGGTTTTATGATTGTAGGTAGGACTTTCTCCCCTTTTTTGGCAGCATCACCCTCTTGCTCAGGGGAGCTAAGTGTTAGGTCTACTACATCCATAGGTTCTTGTCATCCAGGTTGAATTCTCCTTACAGGTCTCTCGGCTAACTTGCCCTTGAGATCGGTGATCTCAAGTTGTTGGTCACTGACCTATCTTTGTAAGGTATCCACCTGAAATTCTAGATGACTAACCTTTAAAACTAAATAGGTGAATCTTTTAGACAGTTTTTGCACCTTTAGTTGTAGACTCCCCTCTCTTCATCAGAAGAATCATGGGGAGGATGAGAGAATAGGACCAAAGTCTTCTTCCTCATCACCAACAAAGAGTTCTTAGCTGTTATATTTTCCCTGCACAACGACAACTTCAAGAGAGGTGTCAATAGTCTGGGTTGCCATGGTTGAGGTCTTAAGGATGTAATAACTTATAGAAGTGAGAGCCTCTTCCATATAGACTTCTTGAACAGGTTCAGGGAGGTCCACCTTAGTTAAGGTTGGATGATGTGGGCTGGATATGGGTGATTTGGGAGAACTCATCTCTGCTTGAGCACGGGTGGAGAAGAGTGACGCATAGTACTCACTGAAGCCCATATCTTCATCATCATATAATTATAGGTTGGGGATTGGTTGGTTGAGATCTAAAGGCTAGCGATGATAGCTTTCCCAAAAGGTTGATCACTAGAGTTTTGAGACTCAGAGTGAAGGCTTAAGGCTAGGGTAATGAGCTTATCAGGCTGCGCATATGAAACCTTAGCACTGATCAAAGAGATGATAGGAGTGGTCTGCTTCTCAGGAGAAGTGGGAGCCCGAGTTTCCACTTCCTTCTGCATGGGTGAGTGTATGGGGGCCTGTGTATCCTAAGTAGTTGTGCATGGCTATTTGGATATTGTTGAGTAGGTGAGGGTGATTTGTGGTTGTGTGGGTGGTGCAAATGTAGAAGGTGTAGGTTCAACACTGACTTGTGCTGCCAAGTTGTCACCTTAAGCAATTAGCCCTAACATTTTTAGGACCAGTGCTGTTTCTACCCCTGAGAAGCCAATAGTGGACTTTCTCATTGTTTTGAAGATATCAGGCTTCATCAGGCCCAATTTAAGAGTATCACATGTTCCCCTTAACTTTGAGCCCAGTTCACAGCTAACAATGTATTAAACATATCTAGGGAACATTTAGTACTCCAAGGAGTCCACGTTAGCAAGCAGGTTTGTATAAAAACTAAGAGTACCTAAACTTGACCCCTTGAACCATCTCATGGACTATGTAGGATAAGTCCTCATGAATTTGATCCCAACCTCCATATTTTTGTATAGAGAATGGATGACCACATGGAGTAGGTACTCCCATTGTGAGAAACCTTACCCTTTTTTAATGTTCTTACAAAGTAGTCCCCTTTATAGCCCATCTGCCAGAATGAGTTGTTTACAGCAAACTTGGGAAATGACAATTCACCTTTTTCATCATCCAGCTTCATATGAGATTTAATAGTAGATGGAGTGACAAAAATTGTCTTCCCCTGCACTATGGCAGACAATGCCTTCTCACCATCCAAGATGACCTCTTGGTTGGTCCTCCATAACTCTACTAGTTGATCTTCATACAAAGGAGGGTCTATGGTAAGTAAAGAGAGGCAGTTGGTATGAGACAAGAAGTGGGAAACATCTGAGAAACCTGGATCTTTCTCAGATGATAACAGAGCAACTTGGTTGTGTTTCCTATGTAGTTTAAGAAAAATCTACTCAAAGTTAATAATCCTAATAGCTGATACAAGATAGTTAAATCTCTAATCATCAAAAGCTTTTAAGAAACAGATCAGCATATTGTTCATTTGTGTTAACTTTGACTAGTTTCATCAATCCATTTTCAAAATTATCTCTAATCAAATGATACATGATGCTGATGTGCTTTGTCATGGAGTGTTGCATAGGAACTCTCTATAATAGAGATATAACTATTGTTATCTTTATGGACAGGAGTCTTTTGAAGTTAAATCAATAGTCCAGCATCTGATTCTGAATCCAAAGCACTTGAGCACAACAGCTTCTAGCAACAATGAATTCAACTTCAGCTGTAGATGCAGACACACATGATTGCTTCTTACATTTCCATGAGACTATCCTTCCACCAACAAATTGACATCCCCCAGATGTAGAATTTACAGTCATGTTGCAGCTACCATAGTCACTATCTATATAAGCATACAAATTAAAGTCAGAATTTTTTGAATACCAAAGGCCTAGTTTGGTAGCTCCTTTGAGATATCTAAGAATTCACTTGATAGTAACTAGGTGTGATATCTTGGGGTTGTCTTGATATATTGCACAAATACATGTAGTAAACATGATATTAGGACTTTTAGTTGTGAGGTACATAAGAGACCCAATCATAGCCCTGTAGAGATGCTCATCAACACACTCCCCCTCAAGATCAGGTCCTAGGGAGTGATTTCTAGCTATGGGTGTCTTAGCAACCTTACACTTAGTCAGATGAAATCTGGTAAGTATGTATTGCACATACTTTGACCAGTTTATGAAGATCCTATTGTCAACCTACATCACTTAAGTTCTTAGAAAGAAATTGAGTTCCTCCATGGAACTCATTTAAAATCTATTCTTCATTAGCTTCTCAAAGTCTTTGTAGAGCTTTAGATTAGTTAACCCAAATATGATGTTATCTATATAAAGTTGAACCAGCATCAAGTCATTTCCTGTTCCTTTAATAAAGAGTGTTCCATAAATAGTACCGCTCTTGTAGCCATGCTGACAAAGGTATTATGACAGTGTCTCATACCACTTCCTTGGAGTCTGATGCAACCCTTAGAGAGCATTGTCAAGCTTGCAGACATAGTCAAGATGATCTGGATCTACAGAGCTAGGTGGTTGTTTGACATACACTTCCTTATCAATCATCCCATCTAAGAAGGCACACTTAGCATCAATTTGGTAGACCTTGAAATCCTTGAATGCAGCAAAAGCAAGAAATATCCTAATAGCTTCAAGTCTTGCTATAGGAGAAAAAACATATGTGTAGTCAATCCCCTCTTTTTTGTGTAACCTTGAACAACTAGTCTTGCCTTATTTTTTATGACAAGTCCTCTATCATCTTTCTTATTCTTAAAAACCTACTTGGTTCCTATTGTGGTATTCCTTTAAGGAAGAGGAGATATGTTCCAAACCTTTTGTCTTTTGAATTGCAGCAGCTCCTACTGTATTACTTCAACCCAACCTCCATCCTTCAGAGCCTCATCAATCTTCTTAGGGTCAATTGGGACAAGAAACAAGAGTGAAGATAAACATTTTTGTCATGTGTTTATCCTCATGTTCTCACTACTTGGATCCTATCATAAATAATTTGAGAAGTTTAGATCTAGTAATGAAGTGTCTCCCACCACACCGGTACACTTGCCAAGAGTAACTTGATCAAATGAGTGTGTGAAATCATTGATGTTGTCTTCTATGGAGTGGCTATCAGCATCAAGAAATTCTTGATCACTATCACCACCTCTATCTCATCCTACATTGGAAACTCCTTCATTTGAATTCTATGCCTCTGTGCTGGAATTTATAGCCACCTTAGATGTATCAGCTAAAGAGTTTGTCATTGTTATACTGACAGGATTTCTAACTGTAGGGTTTGTTACTATTGGAGCTGAAGTAGTTTTCTAACTTAGTTTTCTCAGCTCAAATATTGAATCAGAATCTCCTCTTGATAGGCTATCTATAGATCCTGAAACATCTTCATAAGATTTGTTAAAACAGTTGGTAACTAAATCAAGATCAAACAGCCAATCAGAACCATAACCTTTCACACTAAGTGTGTGCTCATTGAAGGTCATATTGGCTGACTCGTTAACTACTCTAGTTCTGAGATTGTATACTCTATATGCCTTAGCTTGGTAATAGTATGCAATAAAGTGTCCATCATCTGATTTCTCAGTAAACTTTCCTTGGTATTCAAGATGGTGCAAGGACATCCGATTGATCTGAATAAACCAATTAAAGGTCTCCTTTTGTGCCATAGCTCGTAAGGAGTCTTACCATGCGTCTTGACTACTAAACTTTGTTCTCCACATAGCAGGTAGTGTTGACTGCCCCTGCCCAGAAGGTGATGAGTAGTTAAGAGTCAGATAACATGGTTATTGTGGCTTCAATAGGTGTCCTACTTCTCCTCTTAGCAACACTGTTTTGCTAAGGAGTCCTTGGGGCACTGTATTATTGTATAATACCTTTCTCATCATAAAATAAATCAAGGATTTGGTTCTTGAATTCAGTTGCTTGATCATATCATATAATTTTAACCTTGTGATCACACTGATTCTCAATTTTCAGAATGAAACTCTTCAAGATTTCAGGGGTCTCATCCTTAGTTCTAAGGAAGAAAACCCAAGTGTATCTTATGAAGTCATCTATGATCACTGAAAAAATGTGAGGTCCTTTCTAGACTCTTTACACTGGTGGGACCAAAGAGATCCATATGTAATAAGCGTAGGGGAGTAGTGCTGGAGTTCCTTTCCTTAGGCTTGTGAGACACTTTGTGTTACTTTCCTTTCAGGCATGCAACACAATGGTCATAACTTGTAAACTCTCTCTTTGGCATTCCAGTTACTAAATCATTCTTAATTAATTTATTCATGTTTTTAAAGTTTACATGGCACATTCTTTTATATCAGAGGAAAGACCCATCAGTATTGGCTTTAGATACAAAAAAAGAAACTTCTCCTGATGAGGATGTTTCCTTTAAGTCCATCTTGTACATGTTCCCTTTCCTGTGAGCTCTAAGCAAGATATGCTCCCGAGGAATGACAACCTTAGGCTTAAGAACAAAGCACTTATGCTCAGTAAAGAACATGTTATGTCTCTGGTCATAAAATTAGGATACACTCAAGAGATTGTACCTAAGCTCCTTAAAATAGTTTACATTCTCAATTTTGAGCTTACCATTTATGTTCCAATGATGTAACCACCTGATTCTTCTCTAAAGCAACTATCCCTCCATCAAATCTTTAAAGTTTTAAAGGAAAAAGACATTGCCTGTCATGTGCTTATAACAACCACTATCAATGATCCATATATTTCCTTTGGTCTTCAGTTGTTCCTGCATAGAAAGGGATGGTTAGTTACATTTAAAAACCAAAGCCTTGTTAGTCTTGAGCTTATCTAAGTGATCTGAAGATAATTAAACAGTAATTGATCTTATATTCTGTGAAGTCACTGGATCGGTAAACATCTGAGCATGTTCTTGACGGAAGGATAAAACCAAAAGAGAAACAATAGTACGAACAATAATCGAATGATTTCATTGATAAAATCTAACGATTTTAAGCTCGTTACAACTTAAGAATACAGACTCTTGGCAAGGGAGATCGAGCATGATCTCCCCTCTCATCCGGCAGCGCCTGGGCGCTGGGCACACTATCAAAACCCTTCTGTTTCTACACATTGAAACTGGTATATATAGGCCTCGGCCCATATTAGATGCGACTGGGCCCATTTGTACGACTGGACCATGTGTATGGTTCAATCGTACGACTAGACCATTCTTATGGTTCAGTCTTACGAATGCCCCAATCACATCTCTCAGTCGCACAACTGGTCCATTAGCATGGCTCAGTCGTACGACTGAGTCTCATTTGCATATGCTCCTGCGAATGACCCAGTTTCATGTGTTTACAAGGTGTATAACATTAAGCCTGTCAAGCGACGGACACACTATATATAACAATATATGCTCCAACATATTCAAGCTCTGAGGATGATTTGGTGTTGTTGATGAACAACTTTTAATCACATGGCCTTCTTTCATCTTCCACACCATCTTTTGAAGACTAGAATTAGCCTTCATACTTTAGAAGTTTTGATGACTTTGAAAGTTTTGGGGACTAGACCTTCGGAAGTTTTTGCATCCACTGCAGGAGACTTCACTACTTCGGAAGCATTCCTTTCTTCCGAGACCGATTTTTCTTCCGAATGCAAGTTTTAACTTATCTTCTTCTTCACTTTGGAGCTTCCTAAAGGAAGAGATTTTTCTTCCAAAGCTATCTTCTTATTCTTCTCAAAATTTTTCTTCTTGGTCATGTGGATAATGCTTTTGGGATTGTAGATGCAATCCTTAGCAAAGTGAAAAGTACTACCACACATGAAACATTCTATTTGCATACTTCTAATATTCTTCTTTTGAGTAGGAGGCTGAGTTTGATTTCTTTCCACTTCCTTCTTCATCTTCACAATGATGCTTTTAGTTCTCTTAATCATCAGAAGTTTTGGAGACTAGACCTTTAGACGTTTTTTGCATCCACTGTAAGAGACTTCACTACTTCGGAAGCATTCCTTTCTTTCGAGACCGATTTTCTTCCGAAGGTAAGTTTTCACTTATCTTCTTCTTCACTTTGGAGCTTCCTAAAGGAAGAGATTTTTCTTCCGATGTTATCTTCTTCTTATTCTTCTCAGAAGTTTTCTTCTTGGTCATGTGGATAGTGCTTTTGGGATTGTAGATGTAATCCTTAGCAAAGTAAGAAGTACTGCCACATATGAAACATTTTTTTTGCATACTTCTGATATTCTGCTTTTGAGTAGAAGGCTGAGTTTGATGTCTTTCCATTTCCTTCTTCATCTTCACAAATGATGCAGTAGGCTTCTTAGGATGAGCCTTGCTCTTGGAACTGGATGGTTCAGGTTGTGCAGCAGTGGTGCATATTTGATCACCCTTATTCTCTTAACCAGGATGATTTGGACATGAACTAGGACTCCTGATACTAAAGTCCATGGTTGAGTCTTCCGCCTTTACCACTTCAAATCCGACAGAGAAAAACTTGCTTTTGCTTGGAGTTGAAGGTGGTCTTGATCTCTTTGTTTGATTTTCTTTTGACTACCTTAATCAAGTTCTTCCTAGCAGACTTGGTCATCCTTGGTTCTTTCTTCTCTCCTAGAGAATAGTGACCCTTCTTAGGATGATCTTCTTCACTCACTTCAGATCCATCCTTCACTATCTACTATTTATCCTCATCTTCTTCATGGATGTGGTCTATGAAGCTCATCTTGACAAGTTTCACACCTTGGAGGTTTTACAGATAATAATGTGTGTGAAGGATCTATATCACTTGAACCTAATCTTTTCTTATTCTGATAAAAATCTTCGCATGTAAGGATGAAGATATAATGTTCTTGAAGGTTTCCTCTTCAAGAACATATTTTTCTTGGTGCCTTCACACCTTGGTTCTCTTGACTTTTCAGGTCTTGGAACATCCTCAGTGTAGTTTGGCCTTGATTGTGCTTGGCCACCACTATTTCTTGGTTCCTTCAACTCCCTAGGAAAGTGTCCCATTTGGTTACAGTTGTAACACATCACTTTGCTTTTATCCAGTCTAAACATTCAACTGGATACATTGCTGGGAAACTTTCTTCTGGTTCTCTTGTATAACTTATGGACTCTATGAGTGAGAAATCCATTTGCTAGACTATCTCCATATATTCCAGATCATCTGGATGGATATAATCTAAGTCTTCAAGAGTGAAGAGAAAGTTGAAACAACTTTTATCAGTAGGCATAAATGCTTGAGTAGAGTTTGTCCCTTGGAAGGGGTTTCCTTGGATGTAGATCTCCTTTGGTTTCTCAGGGAAGATGATGAAAGTATCCTTTTATAAGTTGTCAGGGTAGCAGATGAGATGATGTTATGGTTCTCTACTATCCCTTTCAACCACATGAAGGGCTAAACTCGATGATTGCTGGTAGAGCTGCTTGATGGATTTTTCATGCTCATCTCCATCTGGTAGCCACTAAGGATACCATACAGCTTTGTAAGAGTAAGGGTAGAGAGGAATTTAGTTGTCTTAATGGCCATACAATAGAGAGTCAATCGTCTAGGAAGAGAGAACATGAACTTCCTCATAGTGTCCCTATTCTCAAGTTTTACTCCAACATCTATAAGAGTATCTAGAATCTCAACATAGCTAAAGTATTGTTGAGTCATAGATTCACCTGACATGTAGGAAAAGTTCTCAAACTGTTGCTTAATGAAGTCTTTCTTGTTTTCTTTGGCTTCCTCAGACCCCTCATACATAAGCTTTAATACATCCCGGAGCCGCTTAGCAATTTTGTACTTCTTAAAGCCTCTTTATATTGGGAGGAGCAGTTCGGAGAATGGTCATGGCTTTCTGATCTACATCAATTTTCTTCCAATCTTCTTCTAAATAGTCAGCCATTTTCTTTAGAATCATCCCACCTCTAGTGGTGGTTGAAAAGGTGCTTGGGATGTGAGGTCCTTTAATAACAAATCTCCACATCCTGCTGTCTTAAGACTTGATGAACCCTTCCATATGTTGGCACCAAGTACAAAATTCATCAGGAGTGATAAGTGGAGACTTTATCATGGTTCTAGTTTCCATATCAGCCTTTGAGATAGCTGCCATTTGAGCTTGTAAATGTTTTATGAAAAGAGATCTAAGATGGTGAGATCTTACAATCAAGATCCTAAAATGATCTGGTACCAATTCGAGGACCGGGAAGGGGTTCAATGCAACAGTTTCATAATGTTAGGAGAGTTATAAAACTTAGCAAATTAAATAGAGAACTAGTTTATGATTAAACAAAGAACACATGGTAAAAAAACTAAATAATAACAAGAACAAGAACACTCAAGTATGGTTTTCAGGAATGATGTATATTGCTCTCAAGTTCTTACAAGTGTTGCAAAGCTTACATTAGAATACAAGTACTTGAGATAATTTATACTACATCCTACAGCCGGCCATACATTGAAGGTGTATGGTTATATTAGAAAGCCTGATGCAACCAAAGCAACCAAAGAGATTCTGGCATGCATGCACTACATACAAGGTTGAAGTTACTTTGGAAGTTTTACACCTTTCATAGAAAATATTCTATGTGTAAAATCTCCCGAAGCCAAAGATGAAGTCTTCCGAAACTTCAAAGACAAAGTCTTCCGAAGCCAATGAAGTGAAGACTGATTTCTTCCAAAAGAGAGTGAAGACATGCTTCCTCTGATCAACTGTTGCATAAAGCTAACCCACTTTCTGTTGTAACTCTAAAGACTCACCAACTTGTATAAGTTGGTGAAAAGGTCCATGCTTTTGCAACTGTAGATTAAGGTCTCGAGTCTGTAACTTTCTACTTTGTACCTTTTATCCTTTTTGTAATATATTAGGATATGAGATATGGCATGTTATACTCACTAGTCAAAAGGCAATCTGCCTTTAGACTCTACATTGATCTTATTGTCTAGATCAGTGTTTCTAGTTGGCTTTCAAAGTATAGTTGGTTGTAGGATGTAATATAAAGTATCTCAGGTCTTGTATTTATATTGTGCTTTATAACACTTGTAATTGAACTTGAGAGCAATATACAATATTTTTGAAAACCATACTTATCTTGTTCTTTTGTTCTGTCTTATTGTTTACTTGTGTTCTTAGCATCACTTACTCAAACATGGTTCCCTATTTGATTCATTAAGTGTTCTAATACTCTCCTTATTGTGAGACTGATTGTATTGACCACCCTTAACCAGTCTCGTAATTTCAGAGCATTCTAGGCTCTTGATTGTAAGATCTCACTATCTTAAATCCTCTCAGTTTCACAAATCACTGAACATCTCAAATGGGAGCTTCCAAATCTAATATGGAAATTGGTACCATAGTAAAGACCCCACTGATCACTGCTAATGATTTAGACACTTGGTGCCTAAGAATGGAAGGCTTCATCAAGTCTCAAGACACCATGTTGTAGGAGTCTGTTACCTCAGGACCTTACATTCCTTGCACCTCTTCAGCTGCTGTTGGAGGTGGCATAATTCCAAAGGACGTGGCTGACTATTCTGAAGAAGACAGGAAGAGAATATATGTAGATCAGAAGGGCATGACCGCTCTCCAAACTTCTCTTCCAAATGCCATCTACGGAGGTTTCAAGATGTGCAAAACTGCCAAGCAACTATGGGATGCACTGAAGATCATGTATGAGGGGTCTAGTGAATTTAAAGAGAACAAGAAAGACCTCTTGAAGTAGCAATTTGAGAATTTCACCTTCAAAACAGGTGAAACGATGACTCAACAATACTTCAGGTATAATGAGATTGTGGATACTCTAATGGATGTTGGAGTAAAGATGGAGAATAGGGATATTATAAGGAAGTTCATGTCCTCTCTTCCAAGATAATGGACACACTACTGTGTAGCCAATAAGAGGACTAAAAACCTTAAGACCCTTACTCTAACTAAGTTGTATGCATACTTAGTGGCTATCAGATGGAGATGAACATGCAAAATCTATCAGTAACTCCAACAATCAGCAGAGTTCTGCTCTCCATGTGGTTGAAAGGGATTATAGAGAACCACATCATCATATCATCTCTTACCCTGACAACTCATAAAAGGGCCCTTTCATCACCTTCCTAGAGACACCAAGGGAGCGCTACATCCAAGGAAGCCCATTCCAAGAGATAAGCTCATCACAAGCCTTTATGTCTGCTCATGAAAGCACAGACAACTTCCTCTTCACCTTGAAGATTTGGACTGTATCCATCTAGACCTGGAGTACATGGAGATAGTCGAACAGATGGCTCTTCTCACTTATAGAGCCAAGAAATTCTATAAGCGGACAGGGAGGAAGTTTCCCAGCAATGTGTCCAGTGAAAAGCTTAAGCTGGATAAAAGCAAAGTGAAGTGTTACAACTATAACCGGATGGGACACTTTGCTAAGGAGTGCAATGCACCAAGGACTAATAGTGGTCAAGCACAACCAAGCCAAACTACACTAAGGGAGCTCCACACATTGAGAAGCCCAAGCAGTAAGCTGCAGTTGTTGTTAAAGAAGGAGGCTTTGATTGGAGTTTCCACATTGAAGATGTATCTCCAAACCAAGCACTGATGGAAGATCATAAAGAAGCCAAGGTATTGGAACATCTTTGTACCCCTAAGTGCTTGCTAAAGTAAACAAATATAGGTCCTATAACTTAGAGATGAGATCTGATCTTAAGTCCTTAAAAATATTAAAAGCTGATTTTAAAAGAGCTAAAAATGATTACAAACTTGAAATAGAAGATGTAAAGAAAACCATTTCCACTCTTAAGCATGAACATACCAACTACAAGACTCAGATCAAAGATCTCATCACTAAGTTAACGGAGTGTCAGGCTGAGCTTGTGATTAGCAAAGCCAAGGTAGAAAAATGTGTTCTTGAATGAGAGACCATCAAGAGCATAATATCATCATCCCTACATGCAAAAGTGTATTATCCGAACAAGCAGTGACTGGGATCTAGTGAAATAGCTCCTCCAGACACTCTATTGTCTATACGATCTCCTAGGTCTGGAACTTGTCAAAATGAGCTTCCTTTCATCGACACCATTAAAGAAGAGGATGAAGAGGAGATAATGAAGGATAGATCTAAGGTGAGTGAAGAAGATTATCCTAACAAGGGTCACTATTCTTTTGAGGAGAGGAAAAAATCAGGGATGACAAAGTCTAAGAAGAAGAACTTGATTAAAGCAGCTAAAAGACGATCAAAGAAAGCTCAAGAGATCAATGCCACCTTCAACTCTAAGTAGAAACAAGTCTTTATCTCTACAAGGTTTGAAGTGGTAAAGAATGAGGACTCAACTCTGATCTCTAGTACAAAGAGTTTAAGTTCATGTCCAACTCATCTATGTGAAGGAATAAAGGCTAATCAGCTGCTTGCCACTGCTACACACAGCCTGAACCATCCACTTCCAAGAGCAAGCCTCACCCTAGGAAAGTTGTTGTAGCATCTGAGAAGATGAAGATGGAGATGGAAAGTGATCAAGATCAGTCTTCCATTCATAAGAAGTCTCTTAGAAGGAAGCCAATTGATTGCATTATGTGTGGTAGTACTTCTCATCTTGTTAAGGATTGTATCTACAATCCTAAAAATACCATCCACATAACATAGAAGAACACTTTTGAGAAGAACAAGAATAAGAAAGCTTCAGAAGGAAAATCTCTTCCTTCCCGAATCTCCAAACTGGAAATGAAGAAAAGTGAAAACTTGCCTTCAGAAGATAATTTGGTCTTGGAAGAAAGGAATGCTTCCAAAGCACTGAAGCTCGTTGTAGTGAACGCAAGATCTTCCGAAGGGTCGGTCTCCAAAACTTCCAAAGCTATCAAAACTTTCAAAGTATTAAAGGTCAAGTCTAATCTTCCAAAGATGGTGTGGATGATAAAGGAAGATTAAGTGACTGGAAGTTCTTCATTAACAACAGCAAATGATCCCCAAAGTCTTCACATAGGATCAATTACTGTTGCATTGTCTTCAGTCTATTTTGAAGAGCCCAAGACCAATGAGGCTTAGGTTTCCAAATATAACTAACTTTCTCCTAGTTATGCAGGAACAACTGAAGACCAAGAGGAATGTATGGATCATTGACAGTGGCTATTCCAGGCACATGACAGGCAATGGCTCTTTGCTTCAAAATTTTAAGAAAATGATAGAGGTCCAGTTGCTTTTGAAGGAGATGCAGGAGGTTACATTACTCAAAGAGGCAGGGTCATAAATGGTAAGCTCAGCATTGAAAAGGTAAACTTTGTTAAGGAACTTAGGTACAATTTACTGAGTGTATCCCAGTTTTGTGATCAAAGACACAACATGCTCTTCACTAAGCATGAGTGCATTCTTCTCAAGCCCGAGGTGGTCATTCCTTAAGAGCATATCCTGCTCAGAGCCCACAGGAAAGGAAACAATAGAAGATGGATTTGTAGAGACATCTCCCTCGGGAGAAGTTTCTTGCTTTCTATCTAAAGCAAATAGTGATGAGTCTTTCCTTTGGCATAAAAGAATGTGCCATGTATACTTTAAGAACATGAAAATATTAATTAAGAATGATTTTGTAACTGAAATGCCAAAGAAAGAGTTTATAAGTAATGATCAGTGTGTTGCATGCTTGAAGGGGAAACAACACTTAGTGTCTCACAAACCAAATGAAAAGAACTCCATCAGTACCCCCTACACTTATTACACATTGATATCTTTGGCCCTACCAGTTTAATGAGTCTAGGAAGGACCTCATACGGTTTAGTGATCACAGATGATTTCACAAGATTTACTTGGTTTTTCTTCCTTAGAACTATGATGAGACTCCTGAGGTCTTGAAGAACTTCATTCTAAAATTGAGAATCAAAGTGATCACAAGGTCAACACCATAATATATGATCAAGGAACTCAATTCAAGAACCAAATCCTTGACACATTTGGAAGGAAAGTCTCTTCCTTTTGAAAGCTACAATATGGAAAAGAAGACAAGTGAAAACTTTCCTTCGAAACAAAATTTGGTCTCGGAAGAAAGGAATGCTTCCGAAGTACTGAAGCTTGCTGCAGTGAAGGCAAGATCTTTCAAAGGCCTAGTCTCTAAAACTTCTAAAGTTATAAAAACTTCCAAAGTGTTGAAGGTAAAGTATAATCTTCCAAACATGGTGTGGAAGATAAAGGAAGACCATGCTACTGAAAGTCTTCATCAATAAAGCAGATGTCCTTAAAGCCTGAATATAGGATAATCACTGTTACATTGTCTTCAGCCACTTTCATAAGCCAAGACCAATATGGCTTGGGTTTCCAAATGTAACTAACCATCTATACTATGTGGAAACTAAAGACCAAGAGAAAGTATGGATCATGATAGTGGTTGTTCAGGCACATGACAAGTAATGGCTGCTTCAAACTTTGAGAAGTTTCTGGAGGGCCAGTCGCTTGGTGAGATACAGGTGGTTACATTACTAGAAGGCAGGATCATAATGGTATCTCAACATTGAAAAGTTGGACTTTGACAAGGAGCTTGGGTCAATATATTGTGTATCCTAATTTGGGATCAGAGACACAACATACTCTTCACTGACATGAGTGTATTGTTCTCAGCCCGGGTGGTCATTCTTTAAGAGCATATCCTACTCAGAGCCTCAGGAAAAGGAACATGTACAAGATAGATTGTGGGAAACACCTACCTCGAGAGGTTTCTTACTTTCTATCTAAAGCAAAACGTGATGAGTCTCTCCTTTGACATAAAAGAATGTCCCATGTAACTTTAAAAACATGAATAAATTAATTAAGAATATTGGTAATGGAATGCAAGGAAGATACAAGTGATGACCATTATGTTGCATGCCTGAAAGGTAAGCAACAAAGGTGTCTCATAAGTCAAAGGAAAAGAATTCAAACTACACCCCTACACTTAATACACATGATTTCCATGGCCCGACTGGTGTATAAGTCTAAGAGGACCTCATACTGTTTGGTGATTACAGATGATTTGCAAGATTCACTTATGTCTTCTTTCTTAGAACTAAGGATGAGACTTCTGAGATCTTGAAGAACTTTATCTTAAAATTAAGAATCAATAAGATCATAAGGTCAAAACCATAAGATATGATCAAGGAACTGAATTCAAGAACCAAATCCTGACACATTTTGTGATGAAAAGGGTATTAGAAGACAATATAGTGCTCCCAGGACTCCTTAGCAAAATAGTGTTGCTGAGAGGAGAAACAGGACACGTATTTAAGCTGCAAGAACCATGTTATCTGACTCTAAACTGCCCATACCTTCTGGGTAGAGGCAGTCAACACAACCGTCTATGAGCAGAATAGAGTTTTAGTAGTTAAGACTTATGGTAAGACTCCTTATGAACCGTGGGAAAAAAAGAGACCTTTTAATGGTTTCCTCAGATCATTTGGATATCCTTGCACCATCTTGAATACCAAGGATTAAGTAGCGAAACTTACTGAGAAATTAGAAGAGGGGCACTTTATTCTGCTAAGGCTTATAAAGTATACAGTCTTAGAACTAGAGTAGTTGATGAGTTAGCCAATGTGACATTCAATAAGCACACTCCCACTATGAAAGATTCTAGTCCTGATTTGCTGTTTGATCTTGATTTAGTTACCAAATGTACAAATCTTGTGAGGATGTTCCAGGATCTACAGGTAACTTATCAACGGGAGATCCTGACCCTGCAAATGGAGTTCCTATCGGTACAACTATAACAAATCTATCTGATACATCTGAGGTGCCTACAAATTCCAGCTCAGAGGCAGAAAACTCAAATGAAGGAGCTTCAAATGTAGGAGGAAATGGTGGTGGTGACAGTGATCAAGAATTTCTTGATGCTGATACCCACTCCATGAAAGACAACATTATTGATGTCACACACTCATTAGATCAAACTTCTCTTGATAAGTGTGCTGTTGTGGTGGGAGACACTTTATTACCACATAAAAACTTCATAAATTTAGATCTGTCCAATCAACTTGCTATGATCCCTCAACTTAGGATCCACAAGTCACATACCACCATAAACATCATTGGAGATGTTTACCAAAGGGTGAGAACAAGATGATAAACCCATGAAAAAATGTTTCTCTATACTATTGTTTCTTGTCCCATATAGAGCCAAAGAAAGTTGATAAGGCTTTGAAGGATGGAAGTTGGGTTAAAGCAATATAAGAATGGCTGCTTTAATTCAAAGACAAAAGGTTTGGAACCTATGTCCTCTTACTTAAGGGATAAATATTATAGGAACCAAGTGGGTTTTTTAAGAACAAGAAGGATGATAGAGGACTTGTCATCAAGAATGAGGCAATACTGGTTGTTCAAGGGTACATACAAGAAAAAGGAATGGACTACCCTGATGTCTTTGCTCTTGTGGCAAGACTTGAACCTGTTAGGATATTCTTGGCTTTTACTGCATCCAAGGATCTCAAGGTCTACCAACTTGATGTCACGTGTGCTTTCTTATATGGGATGATTGATAAAAAGGTGTATGTCAAACAACCACCTGGCTTTGCAGACCCAAATCATCCTAATATGTTTGTAAGCTTGATAAAGCTCTCTATAGGCTTTACCAAGCTCCTAGAAAGTGGTATGAGACATATCTCAGTTCTCTATCAACATGGCTACAAGAGGGGTACTATAGTTGGAACTCCCTTCATCAAAGGAACAAAGAATGACTTTAAGAAGCTGATGAAGAATAGGTTTGAAATGAGTGCCACGGGGGAACTAATTTTCTTTCTAGGAATTCAAGTAAAGCAAGTTGATAATGGCATATTCATAAGTCAGTCAAAGTATGTACAAGACATACTTACAAGATTCAGGACGACTGAATGTAAGGTTACAAAGACACCTATAGCCAAAAACCACTCCCTTAGACCTGATCTTGAGAGGGAGTGTGTAGATGAAACATCTTTACAGGGCTATGATTGGGTCTCTTATGTACCTTAAAGCCAGCAGGCTTGATATCATGTTTACTACATGCATCTATGCAAGATATCAATCCAACCCTAAGATTTCGCACCTGGTTGCTATCAAGAGGATTCTTAGATATCTCAAAGATGCTCCTAACTAGGCCTTGGTATCCAAAGAATTATAACTTCAACCAGTATGCTTATACAGATAGTGACTGTGGTGGCTGTAACATGAATGCAAAGTCTACATCTGGAGGATGTGAATTCCTTGGTGGAAGGATAGTCTCATGGCAATGCAAGAAACAATCCTATGTATCTGCATCAATGCTGAAGCTGAATACATTACTGTTGCTATCTGTTGTGCTCAAGTGCTTTGGATTCAAAATCAGATGCTAGATTATGGATTTAACTTCAACTCTTCAAGGACACTTCAATCCACATAGACAACAACAGTGTTATCTTTATTACAGAAAATCATGTGCAGCACTCAAGACAAAACACATCAATATCTGGTACATCTAATTACAAATAATTTTAAAAAAGGATTGATAAAACTAGTCAAAGTTAACACAAATGAACAATATGCTGATCTGTTCATAAAGACTTTGATGAACAGAGATTTAAATATCTTATGTCAGCTATTGGGATGATTAACTTTGAGTAGATTTTCTTAAAACTTAATTCAAGACTATTTCTAAAAACAGTGTGTCCTAAGTTGTCTAAACTATCACCTACATAAGCCCAGTTTACTTGGAAACATCCTTTTCAAATGATATTCCTTAGAATTTTGAAAAAACTTAAAAAAAAAATATTTTCTTTCGGAAGACATTAATATTGAATTCGGAAGAATTTTAAGTCTTCAAATTAGATAACTACTTATAAGAGATTTACCTTCAGAAGAAATTCTGATATATCATCCGAAGCAAAAAAAATTATGCTTCTATGTACTTATATTTAATTGAAGAACAATTTTCTTCTGAAAGTAATTAAGTCTTGGAAAATTTATTCCCTTCAGAATAAAACTTCCAAGTTTTAATCTCTTCCGAAACCAAATATGTCTCAGAAGAGAAAATACTTGGGTATTTCTCTTCCAAAGCAAAATTTTTATAAAACGAAGAAATATCTTCCGAAGTCAAAATTGGCTTCGGAAGTTTTTATAAAACTTCCAAAAGACAAAATACCTGTGGAAGATTTTTGACTTCAAAGAAACTACCTTTTTGAGCACTTTTTTAGATGTGGGACCAACATTCGGATTTTAAAGTTTGTTCTTTTGCATTAACTTTGTCTCAAATCCATTTCATATATATACACCCAACAGTTCCCCCTCTTTCGCTATCTTCTTCATTTGCAAATCCTCAAATCTAAATTCACACATAAACCGCCTTTGTTCTTACCTTCCTTCACAACAAAGCTACCTTAAATGACCAACACAGACTGAAGAAACCAACCAGATTTCTCCATACACCTTCACAGGAAACATATCAAGTTGCTCTATTAGACTTAAGAAAGATCCAGGTTTCTCAGAGGTTTTCCACTTTCTTACTCTATCAAACTACTTCACCCCCCTCACCATATATCCTTCACTCTATAGGATCAGCTATTGGAGTTTTGGGGGACCTAATAAGATGTCATCATGGATGGGGAGAAGGCACTGTCTGCCATAATATAGAGGAGGACAATATTCATCAATCCAGTCTCAAAAACACTCATCTTCAGCTGGATGATGTAGAAGGTGAATTGTCCTTTCCTAAATCTGTTGTTAACCAGACCTTTGGACAGATGGGCTATTAAGGTGACTTCTCAGTCAGAACCTTCAAGAAAGGGAAGGTTTCCTCTCAATGAAAATACCTCCTCCATGTGATCATTCACAGCTTATCTAACAAGCATGGAGGATGGGACCAAATTCCTGAAGACCTTTCCTTTATAGTCCATGGAATGGTTCAAGGGGTCAAGTTCATGTATTCATAATTTGTATACCCTAATTTACTTATAAACTTGGACTCCTTAGAATATTACATGTTCCCTAGATATGTCCAGCACATTCTCAACTATGAGTTAGTCTTATAGTTGAGGGGAACAAGTAATGTTCTAAAATTAGGAGATGAAGCCGGCATCTTTAAAACTATGAGAAAGCCTATTGTGGGCTTCTCAGGGGTAGAAACAGCCCTAGTCCCAAAAATGTTGGAGCTCATTCCTTAAGGTGATAACCTAGCAGCACTAGCTAATGTTAAACCACACCTTCTACTTCACAACAACCCACACAGCCACAAATAACCATCACCTACTAAAGAAATGCCAAACGAACCCCTGCATAAGTTACTCTTCTTGTGCAGCCCCCATATCACCGCCTTTTGATTTAAACAACCAATTCCCAACCTAGAATTTTATAATGATGAAGATATGAGATTCAGTAAGTATCATGAGTCTCTTTTTACCTTCCCTACTCTAGGAGAGATGAGTGCTCCTACCTCTTCCATATCTAGCCCACATCATCCACTACTGCTGAGGTGGATCTCCCTGAACCTGTTCAGGAGATCCATATGGAAGAGGCTCTCACTTTAGCAATTGATTACGTCATTAAGACCTCAACCATGGCAACTCAGCTCATTGACACTTCAACTGAAGCTGTTAGTATGTAGGGGAAATCCAGCAGCCAAGAACAACATGCTAGCAATGAGGAAGAAGATTCAGGTCTTATTCTCTCATCCCTCAGTGATTCTTCTGATGAAGATGAGGGGAACATGAGACTAAAGGTGCACAAACTGACTGAAACATGCACCTATGTAGTCTCCAAGGTTAGTCACTTGGAATCTCAAGTGACTACCTTGCAAAGAAGGGTTCATGATTAGCAACTTTAGATTTCTGATCTCAAGGAAAAACTAGCTGGGAGACCTTTCAGGGTGACTCAACCAGGATCACAAGAACCTAAGGATGTGATAGACTTAACACCCAGCTCACCTATGCAAGAGGGTGATGCTACCAAAAAGGATGAGGAAGTCCAAGCAATCACAGAACCTATGAGTTCTTCACAGAGTACGGAAATTAAGGATTCACCACTCTCACTTGCAATTGTCCATACTCAGCAACCTCCTCAAGTCCACATTGATGTGAACTTACTCATACAAAGTTTGTTTGAGAAGGGTATCCAAGGGCTATATCTGCCTACCCTATGGAGCTGAGAATAATACTAGGGTGGAGATATGATGCTGACAGGAGAACCCTAAATCAGGGGCATTAAGAGGTCTTCAACTTTCAGACCCTAACTACTATTATAGTCTTCCTCAAGTTTGTATGTTACTTGCCAACCAAGTCAAAATAGGCAAGCTGATAGACTGGCTGAAAGGATTCAAGACACAATTGTTGAAGAGTTCAGCTATAGAAGAAGACAAAGGCAAACGGGCAATGTCATTAATCAACTGGATGTTGAGCTGGATGTTGAGGTGGACCTAAAGATTAATTTCGACGAGGAAACCTTGACTGAAGGCCTAGTGATAGACCCTGTGAACCTTATCACAGGAACTACTTCAACATCCTCTACCCTCAGTGAGGCACCAGCTGGTAAACATGCTTCACAACCTCTCTTTGGCCAGAGCTTAACTGCTGAATCAAGCAATAAAGGTCAAAGCTCTCTCCACCCCATGTCACCAAGGCCTGTGAGTGATAAAGGGAAAAGGAAACCGACTCCTTAGGAGATTAAGGAGGAGGAAAGAGAGAGGAAGAGGAAGCTAACGGGAGAGAGTTTAAGTGGGTCCTCAGGCTTCATGGAAGCGGCAATCAAGGTACCCCCAGGCCAAATACTCAAGATAATGAGCTGAGGGTAGCTAGATTAAACTACTTGGGGACCAGGAACTATAATATAGATGAACTCATCTCTTTTCTCTTAAAAGAACTAATGAACTAGCAGGCATAGAGCTGATAAAAGAGAGGAAGGATGCAGAGAATGCAGAGTTGCTCCTCAAAATTTCAGAAGGAATAAGGTAGAAAAGGCTTTACAAACATGCTCCTACCCTCTCCCATGTTCAAGAAGCCTTGAGATAGAGGTTGTGGTAACTAAACAACCTCAGGTAGACAAGGAGGTTGATAGACAAATATGATCAACTACCTGAGTGCCACAGGTCTCTATCAGGCATCTGCACTTCTTTCCCTATCATATGAATATATTAAATTGAGTATCTTAAGCAGTTAGACTAACAAGTTACTAAAGAACAAAAGGCTGAAGAGAAAGATGAGGGAAAAGCTACAAAGTCAAGAGCCATCATCCAAAAGAGCCAAAAGAAGTCTGCTGATAGGCAGAGGATGATGAACTTCTTGAAGCTGTAGGATTATCAGAAGGAGGCTTGGTCCAATGTCTTTATCCACTATGGATGAGCACGTAGAGTGATCAAGCAGAAGATTACAAAGGGAGAGCTTGTCGGCTTGCATTTTCCCCAAGTCAAAGCTCCTCCTGAGGTTGAGGTAAGGTTGAACACCACTCAGACAACACAACGTAGACCTAGAGCTGCATCTCAGCCAACTTCATCTTCTAATCCACAGCAGCTGCTCCCTTTCCTTCTGAACCTGTGAGGGAAAAGGACCCAACTGAGAAAGACATAACAGAACAACCTAGTACTGAAGACTTGTCTTCTTAGTTAAAGACTTCAAAGAGGAGGAAAATGATGACCATGAAAAGTGTTCTAAGACGAAGTCAAAGGCGTCCACTCCACATCTCAGGATGAGTTAGAGCATCCTGAGGAATTACAAAAAGAGGTTGCTCAGCACAGCCTCTTGCAGCTGGAAGACCCATCCTGTCCTAGACTTTTGCTGCAAATCCAAACAAATTGTATGTCATCAGAGATCAAGGAGGTCAATATATCTATTTCTTGCAAGACATACTTGATCTACCTCGCATGATCTCTATGACATGAGAAGGTATTATAAAAGTATGAGGGATCCTGACCAATTGATGAAGAAGGAAATGAATAACCTTTTCTGTTTTGGTAGCATTAACCTAGGGGGAGTTTGTAAGGTTATATTAGAAAGGCTGATGCAATCAAAGCAACCAAAGAGCTTCTAGCATGCATGCACTACGTACAAGGTAGAATATACTTTAGTAGTTTTAAACCCTTCATAGGAAATATTCTAAGTGTAAAATCTTCCAGTGCCAATGATGAAGTCTTCCGAAGCTTCAAAGACAAAGTCTTCTGAAGTCAATGAAGTGAAGACTGATTTCTTCTGAAAGACAGAGAAGACAGGCTTTCTCTAATCAACTTTTGCATAAGCTAACCCACTTTCTGCTACAACTCTGAAGACTTACCAACTTGTATAAGTTGCTTTCTGCTACAACTCTGAAGACTTACCAACTTGTATAAGTTGGTGAAAAGGTCCATGCTTTTGCAATAGTATATTAAGGTCTTCAGTCTATAACTTTCTACTTTGTACCTTCTATCCTTTTGTAATATATTAGGATGTGAGCTATGGCATGTCATAGTCACTAGTCAAAAGACAATCTGCCTTTTGACTATACATTGATCTTGTTGTCTAGATTAGTGTTTCCAGCTAGCTTTCAAAGTATAGCCAGCTATAGGATGTAGTATAAGTATCTCAGGTATTGTATTTTATCTTATGCTTTATAACACTTGTAATAGAACTTAGAGCAATGTACAGCATTCTTGATATGTTGATATGTTTGTCCACTTAAACCCATGTCCTATCTTTTTCAACAAGCAGTAGATGATTCGTTAAGGTTAGATTAAGTACTTTAGAATGCTAGGACCCCATAATCATTTTGAAAAAACCCTCACCCAACCTCAGGATTTCTTGAATTTTGTTACGATCTTTATAGAGCAAGACTTGTGCATTAGTGTGCAAGAGATTATCATCAGAATATTGCATTCAGTGATGAATTCATCGTTAGATGATTTGACACGACTTAGACTAAAATGGTGAGAGCTCCAGGTCTATACTCATATAAAGGAGATGACCATTTAATCGTGTCCCGATGAGAGCTCCAGGTCAGTACTTCCGTACAGCAAAGGAGATCATCACTCTATGACTTTCATATAGTAAGGAGATTAGCATAAACACAAGACACATAAATACACCAAACATGGATCAAAAATGTATCATAGTAGGTGAAAGATCAATTCTCAATCCAATTTTTTGTCGGGACTCAGTTTTCATGCAAGCCGAAATGATTGAGTAAATCCATACATCCTTAAGCATATATTTAATTTAAATCATTATGTTGTTGTCTACTTTATTCTTCAGGCTGAGTCTATCAAGTATATCATTAAAGAATCTGTTTGTTTTACTATTATTTGTAATTAAAAATAAGATGCGAATCAGAAAACAGCATCAGTTATTATCATTTCTCATTTTAAAACGCAAGTCATGCAAGAACAAGCATTTTAAGATGATATACAATCATTTCTCAGTCATCTCGAATCAAGTTTCCAGTTCTCTTTTTTATTTATTTTATTTAATTTTGATATACTCTCCCCTTAAATTTTTATTTTTTGCAAACCTATTTTTTATTATTAATTCTTTTATATTTTAAAATTTTATAAAAAAATAGAAATTTACCAAAGAAGGTCTTCCAAACTACACTAATTATCAAGATAAGAAACGACTTATCACGAAATATGCAGTGGTTGTGAAGTTAGAACTGTGATTGTGCAGATAAAAATCCAAATTGTAGATAAAATACCATGACCTTAACATGTTTGTTCCGCTCAAGGTTGAATTAGGACAATCTCTATCAGTAAACCGGATTACGAACAGTCCTCCTGAATTGTTCCTGCACTCATAAACAGATTAGTTTGAAAAGGGAATCCCGGCCATCGTAGTCCAGGGTGTTCCTTTTGCAATGGTAGAAGTAACCTGCTTTAGCAAACAATCTGTTGAAATATTAAGGATATCTGTATCCTTCTTTTTAATTTGTCAAATTTGTTTCGGTTCAATTATTTGGATTTGAATGAATTAAATTTGGAATCATTTGTGTTTAAGACCGGAAGGAAAAGAATTTGGTTTTAAACCTTTGGTCATTTTCATCTTTGAATCATGTGAAACCGGCTTCACATGAAAAGGTTGGATGGAGGGTTTTTCATCCAACCATTCAAAGATGTGTACTTTTTACCTCTTGATCCATAGAAGCAACTCGTGTTGCCTTTGCCGACTGGAACATCCCTTGTAGACTGTGATCCGGAGAAGCAATTAGTTTTGCCTTACCATTCGAAGCAACTTTGAGGACACTTCTTTGCCACATGACCTTCTTTTCCATACTCAAAACAAGCCTTGAAAGGCTTTTGATGCTTGACTGACCCGTGTGAAGCATTTGGAATTGGAGATTGCTTTGAGGTTGTTACAGATTCTTGTTTGTTTTGAAGTTTCCTATGCTGAATAGTGAATGAGATCTTCACTGGTTGACTGGATTGTTTTGCAGTTGGAGGGGCTCCGTATTGGTCTTGATTCAGCTTTTCGAAGCTTTTGAGACTCGACAATTTAGGAGATATCTTGATCTGTGAGGAACCAACACGCTCCTCTATGTTTGATTCATCATCTGAAGCTTATCCAGTCTCATATACACAGATCTTTCTCCAACGGATCTTGATTGACACCTCCTTTTGTGTCGGCTTCGGTTATAGGATTCTGATTGCCTGATGATTCGACAACTGTTCCTTCTTTGACAAACCTAACAGGAACAAACGAAGGAATGTTACCTGTTTTGAATTTGTTGAAGAAGACTGGAGAAGTACTGATATTGGTTCTGGAACACCAGAGGTGGAATCATCATTAATCTTCTTATCAGATCCCTACCTGAGGAATCCCAAACCTACAGGAGAATCCTGCACATCTCTAACATCTTTAAGATTACTGCTTAAACCTGCATTTAAACTATTAGTTTCGCAGCAGCTTCAATCAAATCATTAGATGGATGAGGTTGAGGCATTGGATAGTAACAATGGGTGCTAGAGGGAGGATAGACGTATGGATTTCACCACAACTCACTCCCGTTTTAATCCTAGCTCCCCTTGTTTTACATAGTAGCTCTTCCTGTTTCATTCCGGATATGGTCCATCTATCAAGCTTCGTTTAAGCTTGCTTGTTTCAAATTCAGCCAAGGTGACTCTTTCATTTAAAAGATTAATTTCAATATTTCTTTCAAGAAGTTCGTTTTAAATGATCATTTTCTTTTAAAGCTTCATTCAATTTTATGAAATACTTGGCTTCATTCTTTTTAAGTTCCGCGTTTATGGTGGTTATTCCTTTTGGTTATCTAAAAGTAACCTATTAGCTTTATACACACCAAATAAACGAACTTTGCAAGCAGAAGAACACATATCCTGAACTGTTTTGTATGGAAGACCCAGGATGACTCTTTCAGTAGTAAAAGCCTTGTCGCAATTGCAAACTCTGGTATTTTGCTTCCATTCCTCTTCCTTCTCAGCATCACAAACTTCATCATTCAACTCAGCTCCACCTTTACCCATTGATTTCTGATTAAGCTCCCCTTGTATCTCTTCAATTCCAGGTTTCGGTAAACCTTCAGAATTGCTGCCAGAATGTGATCTCTCTTCTGGTTTCTCTTTGAAGTTTGAAGTGATCTTTGGAGTTAGATATGTCACTTCATAGTACTCATGACGTTTGATATTTAATTCAATTTCCTTCATTTTGTTGATCACCTCCATCAGTTTGTAATCCCGAAAACCTCTATCTCGTTAAATCGACTTGCTGTGTGAGCTCCATTCTGATGGGAGGGAATCAAGCAATCTCAGAACTTGTTCATGATTTCCCAATTGGGCATCAAATTTCTTCAGATTGCTTGCCACCAACAGAAAACGATCAACAAAATCGGACATCCTTTCATTCTTTAAAGTTGCAAAATTATCAAACCGACATTATGCAATTATGAGATATCAATTCAAAGGATTTAAACAGTCTGTAAAAGCCATTTTATTATATTATTATTTTTTATTGTGTTAAAATTTTGAACAATTAAACGCCCTAAAAATATTTTCCCAAAAATTATAAAATAATTCTCCCCCGGGAAAAATAATTATTGTTAATCTTGTAACTAGCCCCAAAAGTATTTTTTCCCCAAATAAACGAACTTTGCAAGCAGAAGAACACATATCCTGAACTGTTTTGTATGGAAGACCCAGGATGACTCTTTCAGTAGTAAAAGCCTTGTCGCAATTGCAAACTCTGGTATTTTGCTTCCATTCCTCTTCCTTCTCAGCATCACAAACTTCATCATTCAACTCAGCTCCACCTTTACCCATTGATTTCTGATTAAGCTCCCCTTGTATCTCTTCAATTCCAGGTTTCGGTAAACCTTCAGAATTGCTGCCAGAATGTGATCTCTCTTCTGGTTTCTCTTTGAAGTTTGAAGTGATCTTTGGAGTTAGATATGTCACTTCATAGTACTCATGACGTTTGATATTTAATTCAATTTCCTTCATTTTGTTGATCACCTCCATCAGTTTGTAATCCCGAAAACCTCTATCTCGTTTAATCGACTTGCTGTGTGAGCTCCATTCTGATGGGAGGGAATCAAGCAATCTCAGAACTTGTTCATGATTTCCCAATTGGGCATCAAATTTCTTCAGATTGCTTGCCACCAACAGAAAACGATCAACAAAATCGGACATCCTTTCATTCTTTAAAGTTGCAAAATTATCAAACCGACATTATGCAATTATGAGATTATCAATTCAAAGGATTTAAACATTTCTGTAAAGCCATTTTATTATATTATTATTTTTTATTGTGTTAAAATTTTGAACAATTAAACGCCCTAAAAATTTTTTCCCAAAAATTATAAAATAATTCTCCCCCGGGAAAATAATTATTGTTAATCTTGTAACTAGCCCCAAAAGTATTTTTCCCAAAAATTGTAAAATAATTCTCCCCTGGGAAAATATATAATTTTTTTTAAGAATATCACTCTATGCATTTTAGCAACTGGGGTCAAGCTGGCAGGTCAGTGTTTTTTTTATAAATCTTTTACGTTGAATATTTCTTCCCCGGGTTAAAAGTATTGTATAACCCAACCAAATTTTTTTTATTTTGTAACTATATAATCAATAATTCCCGTTCCACTAGATGAAATCAATTAATCCCGGCCCAGTTGTTAGCCCAACATTTAATCTTTAAAGTAGCCCAAAATTATTTTAAAACCCCAATTAGAAAAGCCCATTAACACAACTTAAACCCTAACCCACTCTTTTCACCACACAATACGCACACTTAATTGTGTAGAGAGAGAGGCGGATGAGGAACAATTAGGGTTCTGATGACTGATCTCCACTCAGGCGAACGCCGCCTTTCCGGCGAGCCTCCGACGGCGAGTGGCTGCAAGTGCCCAACCTCCTCCGACTCTCCTGGACGCCCCGATCATGATTTTGGCGGTGGTTTCACCTAAAAAGCAACAGGTGTGGTGTAAAATCAAAGGCAGTGGTGACGGTTAAGTGGGTTTTTGAAGTCGGTGATGGTTATGGCGATTGTGATGATGGTGCTGAGATCTGGTGATGTTGGTTGTGCTGGTGGTTGACGGAGTCGGTTGTAGATGATGGTGGTGCAGTTGGGTTGCGATGGTTGTTGTGGTCGAGGTACGATGATGGTGGTGATGTCGATCAATTATGATGAAGGTACATAGGTGTGGTTGTTTTCGGTTGTGGCGGTGGAAACCGGTAGTTGATGATCAGTGATGGTGGGTTAGGCCGCGACGATCATGGGTTGTAATGGGGTTATAGTGGTGGTTGGTTTATGCGATGGTGGTTATAGGAGGCAGTGGTATGGTGGTGCTCGACCACAAGGACAACAGTGGTGAAGGTGGTTGTGGTTAGGTGACGGCAATGATGATGGCGAGGCAGTGGTCGTTTGGTTATGTTGGTTGTGGTTGTTGGTGCAGGTTGGTGGAACAGGTTAAATTTCACAGAAACAATTTGTTTTTTTTAAATTTCGCTGAACTTTTGTTAAATTCGCAGTTTAAAGTTTCATAATTTTGCAGGTTTTATAGTCTCGTCGAGTTTCTAGTTTCTTCGGAAATTTGCAGTTTCGCCGGAATTTTAGTTTCGCCGGAAAATTTGCCAGGAAAATTCGTAGTTTCGCCGGAATTTTAGTTTTGCCGGAAAGTTTGCCGGAGTTTCACCGGACGAAACTGTATTTTCACCGGAAACTTTGAACTTTCGTTCAGAATGATGCTAAATTCGCTGGATGAAGATGTTGAAGCTTCAAAAACACCAAGAACACACACACTAGTGTGTGAGAGAGAAACTTTCAGATCTAAAGATTTTCATTGATTTTTCTTGTATAAACGATGATGTAGATTCAATATGTGTTGTATATAGTGATAGATCGATGTTGTTGATGTTAAATTTATAGAAATTTGAACTCAGATCTACTTTCTCTCTCTAAACCCCTACTTTCTCTCTCTAAAAATCTTCATAAATCTTTAAAAAATCAACAAATTCTTCAAATCTTCAATGTATTTGATCCAAAATGGCTCTGATACCAAATTGTTAGTCCAGGTTGAACAATTGAATCAAATAATTGAAGAATTATAAATCAAACAATGATGAACACAATAAAACCCTAATTTGATCTCTATTGATT
Source organism: Flaveria linearis (assembly GCA_024085815.1). Classification (NCBI taxonomy): domain Eukaryota; kingdom Viridiplantae; phylum Streptophyta; class Magnoliopsida; order Asterales; family Asteraceae; genus Flaveria; species Flaveria linearis. Next base: position 26,389,570 of record CM044016.1, on the reverse strand, counting down.
GCATATGATTCGTATAAAGTGAAAACCCCAATCAATTGGTCATTCAACCATAACCAACCTAATTGTAATTAACCTATTTATAGTTTAGACTAATATTCACTAATTGCACTTAACCCCCTAGACTTAGGCTAATTAATGGAAATTATATATAAAACATAAAGATGACTAAAACATTTTTAATATATTTTGTTGATACAAATATATTTATTACAATAAAACTCCGAGTCATCTAAATCTTCAACGTCTCATCTCGGTTCTTCGTCTCGAACATGTCGGGTTTGACTTTTGCGTTGACTTTGACCGTGACGTTGACTTTTGTTATCTTTGACTATGTTGATAATATAGACTATCTTGTATAACTCCAACACTAGTGACTATGACATGCCCTAGCTCACATCCTTTATTATAAAAAGGATAAAGTACATATTTAGAGACTTACAGACTCAACACCTTAATCTACAGTTAACAAAAGCATGGACTTTTATGCAAGTAGGTGAGTCTTTAGAGACGGTGGCAGAAAGGTGTTTCAAATTTTATCAAAAGCACGTCAAAGAATACATGCATTTCTGTCTTTGGGAGAAATCAGTCTTGGCTTCAAAAAACTGTCTTTAAAGCTTCGGAAGACTTCATCTTTGGCTTCGAAAGAATTAGTCTTTTGACTTCAAAAGATTTGATACTTACCATAATTCACTAAGTTATATCAAATCTTCTCAAGTAACTTTCCTGTACTTCACATGTGCATCTGAGATCTTTGTTTGCATCAGCCTCTAAGTGTAGTCCTTACTATCACCTGACTTGGAAATTATTCAAGTGTGAAATCTTTCCTGTATGCATGCACATGTACACTGAAGTGGAATGCTTCAAAAGATTCACTCTGACTTGGAAATTATTCTAAGTGTGAAATCTTCCGAAGCCAAGAACAATATTTTCCAAAGCCAAGACCAATATCTTCCGAAGCCAAAAGATGAAGTCTTCCGAAGCTTCAAGGACAAAGTCTTCCGAAGCCAACCATTGAAGATAGATTTCTTCCTTTCCTGTATGCATGCACATGTACACTGAAGTGGAATGCTTCAAAAGATTCACTCTGACTTGGAAATTATTCTAAGGTGAATCTTCCGAAGCCAAGAACAATATTTTCCAAAGCCAAGACCAATATCTTCCGAAGCCAAAAGATGAAGTCTTCCGAAGCTTCAAGGACAAAGTCTTCCGAAGCCAACCATGAAGATAGATTTCTTCCGAAGACTTTTATATTACATGCTTTATCTGATGTACTTTTTACCTAAAGCTGAACCACTTTTCGCTGCCACTATGATAAGTCACCAACCTTTTCATGAGTTGGTGAAAGGTCCATGCTTTTGGTAAACTGTACATTAAGGTCTTGAGTCTGTAACTTTCCACTTTATATACTTTATCCTTTTTGTAATATATTTGGATGTGAGCTATGGCATGTCATTGTCACTAGTCAAAAGGCAATCTACTTTTTGACTCTACATGGATTTTGGTGTCTAGTTCATGTATCCACCTGGCCTTCAAAGTATGGCCGGCTGTAGGTTTTAGTATAAGATTTTTTTGGGTCTTGTAACTAAGTAAGTTTTGAGTTGAACTTTGTAAACCACTTTGTAAGGAACTAGAAGATCAATATACTTAAACCTTGAAAACCAACTGCTTTAGTATTGCTCTAGTTTCTGTCTCATTTACATCTTGTGTTTCTAAGTTCTCTAAACTCATTCTTATCAGTTCCCCATTTGAATTGTTAAGTGTTGAAATACACTCTCCTCTTTGTGTTGTTGTGTTGTACAACTGCATAAGCCCTTCACCCGGTCCTACAATTGGCATCAGAACTTCTCAGGCTCTTGATATAAGATCTCACCATCTTAAGATCCCTCACACACACAAAAATACTTAACCCTTCAAATGGCAGCTATCTCTAAAGCTGATATGGAAACTGGAACCATGACAAAGTCCCCACTGATCACGCTTGATGACTTTGACACTTGGTGCCAAAGAATGGAAGGTTTCATCAAGTATCAAGAATCAAGAATGTGGGAATCTGTTGTCTATGGACCTTACATACCAAAAACTCCTTCAGCTACTGTGGAGGAGGTATGATCCCCAAGGCTGTGGCTGACTACTCAGAAAAAGATAGAAAAAGAGTAGAGATTGATCAAAAGGCCATGACAGCCCTTCAGACTGCTCTTCCAAACTCTGTATACAGAGGTTTCAAGAAATGCAAAACAGCTAAGCAGCTGTGGGATGCATTGAAACTAATGTATGAGGGTTCTACTGGAGCCAAGGAAAACAAAAAGGATCTTCTAAAGCAGCAGTTTGAAAATTTCACCTTCAAGCAGGTGAGACCATGACTCAAAATACTTCAGGTATGTTGAGATTGTGGATACCCTAGTGGATGTTAGAGTAACTCTTGAGAGCAGAGACATTGTAAGGAAATTTATGTCTTCTCTTCCTAGGCAATGGACACATTACTGTTGTAATCAAGAGAACTGAGAACCTTAAGACTTTACTTGACAGAGTTGTATGGCATTCTCAGTGGATACCAGATGAGATGAATATGCAAGGTTCATCTGTAACTCCAGCAATCAAATGGGTTCAGCCCTTCATATGACTGAAAGGGATAGCATAGAACCCTAGCATCATCTCATATGCTACCCTGACATCTCACAAAAGGGTCCTTTCATCACCTTCCTGGAGACACCAAGGGAGAACTATACTCAGGAAGCCCATTCCAAGAGACAAGTTCTTCTCAAGCCTTTGTGTCCTCTGATGAAAGTTGTGGCAGCTTCCTATTCACCCTTGAAGATCTGGACTGTATCCATCCAGACGACCTGGAGTATATGGAGATAGTCCAGCAGATGGCTCTTCTCACTCACAGAGCCAAGAGATTCTACAAGAGGACAGGAGGAAGTTTCCCAGCAATACAGCCAGTCGAAAGTTTGGACTGGACAAAAGCAAGGTTAAGTGTTACAACTGTAACTTGTTGGGTCACTTTGCTAGGGAGCAAGGCACCAAGAACAAATGGTGGACAAGCACAATCCAGACCAAACTACACTGATAAAGCTACCCAGAATGAGAAGCCAAAGCAGCAAGTTGCAGTTGCTGTTGAAGAAGGAGGCTTTGACTGGAGCTTTCAGGGTGAAGATGCATCTCCAAATAAGCATTAATGGATGGCGATGATGAAACCAAGGTATTGGAACATCTTTGCACTCCTGAATGTATTGTTAAAGTCAACAGATACAGTCCTATAACCTAGAGATGAGATCTGATCTTGAGTCCTTGAACATACTAAAATATGATTTTAGAAAGACTGAAAATGATTATAAGTTAAAGATAGAGGACTTAGAGAAAACTATTTTAGTTTTAAAACATGAGCATACAAATTACAGGACTTGGATCAAGATCTCATAACTAAGCTAACTGAATCCAGGCTGAGCTTGTGATCAGTAAAGCCAGGCAGAAAAATGTGTTCTTGAAGAAGAGACCTTCAAGAACGTCATATCCTCATCCTTGCATGCAAAAGTTTGTTATCAAAATAGGCAGGGACTAGGATCTAATGAGATAGCTCCTCCATACACAATCTTGTCTGTAAGATCACCTAGGTGTGGAACTTGTGAAGATGAGCTTCCTTATATAGACCCCTTGAGTGAAGAGGATGAAGAAGTGATAGTGAAGAATTCCTCTGAGAAGAGTGAAGAGGATGATTCTAAGAAGGGTCACTATCCTTCTGTGGAGAGCAGGAAGCCTGAGATGACCAAGTCTATGAGGAAGAACTTGATCAGAAAGAGCAAAAGAAAGGCCAGGAGGGCTCAAGAGATCAAGGCCACTTTCAACTCTAAGCAGAAACAAGTCTTTATTTCTGCAGGATTTGATATGGTCAAGACTAAAACTTAAACCTCAACTCTTCTACAAAGAGTTCTGGTTCATGTTCAAATCATCTCAGCATCAAGAAGAAGGCTGATCCGTTGTGTACCACTGCTACACAGCCTGAACCATCTAACTCCAAGAACAGTCCTAAGCCCAAAGGGAATGTCTTATCATCTGCAATGATGAAGGTGGAGAAGGGAAGTGATCAAAATCAGCCTTGTTTTCAGAAGAAAACTCTTGGGAAGAAAAAGATAAGTTGTGTTATGTGTGAAAGTACTTCTCATCTTGCTATGGATTATCCACACAATCCAAAAGGTACTCTTCATATGACCAAAAGGAGACTCCCAAGAGATATAAGAAGAACACAGCTTCGGAAGGAAAATCTGTTTCCTTCAGACGCTCCAAAGGAAAGAAGAAGGCAAGTGGAAATTGCCTTCGGAAGAAAAATTGGTCTCGGAAGAAAGGAATACTTCCGAAGCACTAAAGTCTGCTGCAGTGCTAGCAGAATCTTTCGAAGGTTCAGTCATCAAAACTTTCAAAGACTTAAAAGCTTCCGAAGTGGTTAAGGTCAGGTCCAAACTTCCAAAGGTGGTGTGGAAATCAAGGAAAGACCAAGTGACTGAAAGTTTTCCATCAACAACAGCAACAGATCCCCAGAGCACAACCATAGGATCTATTAGTGTTTCATTACCTTCTATCTCCTTTGATGAGCCCAAGACTAATGAGGCTTGGGTTTCCAAACGTAACTAATCATTTTCTGTGTGCAGGGACGGCTCAAGACAAACAAAAATGTCTGGATCATTGATAGTGGCTGCTCCAGGCACATGACAGGCAATAGGTCACTACTCCAGAACTTTGAAAGGATTGATGGAGGACCAGTTGCTTTTGGAGGAGATGAAGGAGGTTACATATCTGGAAGGGGCAAGGTCACAAATGGTAAGCTCAGCATTGAGAAGGTAAACTTTGTCAAGGAGCTTGGGTACAATCATCTGAGTGTATCCTAATTTTGTGATAGAGTCATAACATGCTCTTTACTGAGCATGAGTGCATTGTTCTCAAGCCTCGGTTGATTATTCCTCATGAGCATATTTTGCTTAGAGCCCCAGAAAAGGGAACATGTATAAGATGGATTTGCAGGAAACATCTCCCACAGGAGAAGTTTCATGCTTTCTATCTAAAGCCAATAGTGATGAGTCTTTTCTTTGGCATAAAAGAATGTGCCATGTAAACTTTAAGAACATGAATAAGCTAATTAAGAATGATTTGGTAACTGGAATGCCAAGGAAAGAGTTTACAAGTGATGACCATTGTGTTGCATGCCTGAAAGGAAGCAACACAAGGTATCTCACAAGCCTAAGGAAAGAAACTCCATCACTACACCCCTATACTTGTTACATATGGATCTCTTTGGCCCCACCAGTGTAATGAGTTTAGGAAGGACCTCTTACTGTCTGGTGATCACAGATGACTTTACAAGATTCATATGGGTCTTCTTCCTTAGAACTAAGGATGAGACCCCTGAGATTCTGAAAAATTTCATCTTAAAAATTGAGAATCAATATGATCATAAGGTCAAAACCATAAGATGTGATCAAGGAACTGAATTTAAGAATCAAATCCTTGATACATTTTATGATGAAAAGGGTATTACAAGACAATAAGTGCTCCCAGGAGTCCTCAGCAAAATGGTGTGTTAAGAGGAGAAACAAGACACTGATTGAAGCTGCTAGAACCATGTTGTCTGACTCTAAACTACCCATCACCTTCTGGGCAAAGGTAGTCAACACTGCCTGCTATGTGCAGAACAGAGTTTTAGTGGTTAAGACCCATGGTAAGACTCCTTATGAACTTTGGCACAAGAGAAAACCTTTCATTGGTTTTCTCAGGTCATTTGGATGTCCATGCAGCATCTTGAATACTAAAGATCAAATTGCCAAGTTTGCTGAGAAATCAGATGATGGACACTTCATTGGATATTCTTCTCAAGCTAAAGCTTATAGAGTATACAATCTTAGAACTAGAGTAGTTGAGGAGTCAGCCAATGTGACTTTCAATGAGCACACTCACAGTGTGAAAGGTTCGGGTCCGGATTAGCTATTTGATCTTGACTTAGTTACAAACTGTTTTAACAAATCTTGTGAGAATGTTTCAGGGTCTAAGGATATTCTACCTCCAGGTGATCCTGATCCAAGATTTGAGCTAAGAAGACCTTCAAGTTATACATCTTCAGCTCCAGTTGTAACTACTTCAGCAAATGAGGTTTCTATTAGCAGAACAATGACAACTACAGCTGATCCATCTGAGATGCCTTCAAGTTCCAGCTCAGAGGGACAATAGACAAACAAAGAAACTTCAAATGCAGAAGAAGATGATGGTGGTTATGACAGTGATCAAGAATTTCTTGATGCTGATAACCACCCCATAGATGAACATATCAATGATGTCACACACTCATTGGATCAAGTTTCTCTTGATAAGTGTGTTGAAGTGATGGAGAAAGCATCTATGCCAGATCTAAATTTCCCTAATTTAGATCTGTCTTTGCAGCTTGCTGTGATCCCTCAGCTAAGGATCCACAAGTCCCATCCTACCACAAACATATTGGAAATGTTGACACCGGGGTAAGAACAAGAGGACAAACCCATGAAGCAAATGTTTGTCTACACTCTTGTTTCTTGTCCCAGACAGAGCCCAAGAAAGTTGATGAGGCTCTGAAGGATGGAGTTGGATTGAAGCCATGCAGGAGGAGCTACTTCAATTCAAGAGACAGAAGGTTTGGAACCTATGTCCTCTTCCTCATGGGAAGACTACTATAGGAACCAAATAGGTATTTAGGAATAAGAAAGATGATAGAGGTATGTCATCAAGAACAAAGCTAGACTAGTTGTTCAAGGAACACACAAGAAGAAGGAATTGATTACACTGATGTCTTTGCTCCTGTAGAAAGACTAGAAGCTATTAGGATATTCTTGGCCTTTGTTGTATCCAAGAACTTCAAGGTCTATCAACTTGATGTCAAATGTGCTTTTCTGTATGGGGTGATTGATAAAGAGGTGTATGTCAAACAACCACCTGGTTTTGCAGATCCTGATCACCCTGATTATGTCTGCAAGCTTGATAAGGCTCTCTATAGGCTACACCAAACACCAAGAAAGTGGTATGAGACTCTATCTTAGTATCTCTGCAAGCATGGATACAGAAGAGGTACTATTGATGGAACTCTCTTCATCAAAGGACAGGGAAATAACTTACTGCTAGTTCAAGTGTATGTAGATGACATCATCTTTAATTCAACTAATCCAAGGCTCTGTAAAGACTTTGAGAAGCTGATGAAAGACAGATTTGAAATGAGTTTCATGGGGGAACTAAATTTCTTTCTGGGCATTCAAGTGAAGCAAGTTGAAGATGGGATCTTCATAATTCAGTCAAAGTATGTCCAGGACATACTCAAAAGATTCAACATGACTGATTGTAAGAATGCTAAGACACCTAAAGCAAGAAACCACTCCCTTGGGCCTGATCTTGAGGGGGAGTGTGTGGATGAACACCTTTATAGGGCTATAATTAGGTCTCTTATGTATCTTACAGCTAGCAGGCCTGATATCATGTTTGCCACATGCATTTGTGCAAGATATCAAGCCAACCCCAGGATGTCTCACCTCATCACTGTCAAGAGGATTCTAAGATACCTCAAAGGTGCCCCAACACTGGGCCTCTGGTATCCTAAAAATTCTGACTTCAATCTGTATGCATATAAGATAGTGACTATGGTGGATGCAATATGACTGCAAAGTCTACATCTGGGGGATCTCAGTTCCTTGGTGGAAGGGTTGTCACATGGCAATGCAAGAAACAATCCTGTGTCTCTGCATCAACTGCTGAAGCTGAATACATTGCTGCTGCAAGTTACTATGCTCAAGTGCTTTGGATTTAGAATCAGATGCTTGATTATGGTTTCAACTTCAAGGAGACTCCTATTCACAAAGACTACAACAGTGCTATCTCCATCACAGAGAATCCTGTGCAGCACTTAAGGACAAAACACATAAACATCAGGTATCATTTAATTAGAGATAACTTTGAAAAGGGATTAATTAAACTAGTTAAGGTTAACACAAATTAACAATATGCTGATCTGTTCATAAAAGCCTTTGATGAACAGAGATTTAAATATCTTATATCAGCTATTGGGATGATTAACCTTGAGTAGCTTTTTCTTAAAAAACTAATTCATTTTATTTCTTAAAATCTGTGTGTCCTAAGTTGTCTAGTCTATCACCTTCATAAGCTCATGTTTTCTAAGGATAAAAACTGGTTGAAGAGTTTTTCGTAGATTTTTGACAAATTTTCATCTTTCGGAAGATATGCTTTTATCTTCGGAAGAAAATATCCTTTCAAGACAAATAACTGACTAAGTAAAACTTACCTTCGGAAGAAATTTCAAAAATATCTTCAGAAGCATAAAAAACTTTTTTAGGCACTTATATATTTTTAAGGATCATTTTTCTTCTGAAGGATATTAACTTTCGAAGCTTTGTTTTTATGGAACAAAGCATCTCCGTTTAAAACTTATCTTCCGAAGCAAATTTGTCAAAACTCTTTGAGAAATTCTTCCGAAGCTATTTTGGCTCCGGAAGCTTTTTCATTAAAACTTCGAAGACATTTTACCTTCGGGAGATGTTCGAATTCCAAGAAAACAACTTTTGAGCAAAAAGCAAACTACTTTTTAGAGGTGGGACCGCCTTCCGGATTTCAAAGTTTATCCTATTTCATTAACTTTGTCTCAAATCCTTTTCACATATAAACCCTGTCGGTTCCCCCTCTTTTTATCATCTTCATCTTCTCTCCAAACCTAAAATCTAAGATTTCTCTCTGAAACCGCCTTCATTCATCCTTCCTTCACATCTAAGCTTACTCAAAATGGCCAATCTTAACAGATGAAATGACCCAGATTTTTCTATGCAGTTACACAGGCAACACAATCAGGTTGCACTGTTAAGCTCTAAGAAAGATCCCCATTTCTCAGAGGTATGCCAATTCTTGGCCCTGTCTAATACCTCACCTCCCTTACCATTGATCCTCCTCTCTGTGAGGATAAATTTGCTTGAATTCTGGAAGACCTGCCAAGAGGTCCTTTTGGATGGGGAGAAGGCACTGTCTGCCACAGTGCAGGGAAGAACAGTCTTCATCACTCCAGCCATCATCAACACTCATCTTCAGCTGGATGATGAAGAAGGTGAGGTGTTCTTCTCAAAGGAAGCTGTCAACCATTCTTTTGAGCAGATGGGTTATGAAGGAGATTTCTCTGTAAAGACCTTCAGGAAAGGGAAGGTCTCATCTAAGTGGAAGTATTTACTTCATGTGGTCATCCACAGCTTGTCTAACAAGCATGGAGGATGGGACCAGATTCCTGAAGATCTCTCCTTCATAGTTATGGAATGGTTCAGGGGGTCAAGTTTAGGTATTCTCAATTTGTATATACAAATTTAATAGCAAACTTAGACTCCTTAAAATATTATATGTTTCCTAGATATGTTCGATACATCCTTAACTGTGAACTGGGCTCACAGTTGAGGGAAACAGGTAATATTCTTAAATTGGGATAGATGAAGCCTGGCATCTTTAAAATCTTAAAGAAGCCAACTGTTGGCTTCTCAGGGGTAGAAACAGCCCTTGTCCCAAAAATGTTAGAGCTAATTGCTCAAGGTGACAACCTAGCAACACAAGCTAGTGTTGAACCCACACCTTCTACATCCCAACCACCAAAACAGCCACAAATCACCCTCACCTACCAAAGAAAACACAAACGAACCCCTGCACAAGCTATTGAGTCTGTGCAGGCCCCCATATACTCACCTGTACAGGAGAAAGTGGACACTGGAGCTCCTACTTCCACTGAGGAGCAAACCACTCCCATCACTTCTAAAGTCAGTGCTGAGGTTCCTCATGCTCAGCCTGATAAGCTCATAAGCCCAACAGCCTTAAGCCTTCACTCTGAGTCTCAACACTCAAGTGAACAACATTCAGGGGACAGCTACCATCCCCAGCCTTTAGATTTAAACCAACCAATACCCAACCTTGACTTCTATACTGATGAGGACTTAGATGCCAGTGAGTATCATGAGTCTTCCTACTACACCTCTCCTCAAAAAGAGATGAGTGCTCCTGAGTCATCTAAGTCTAGCCCACATCAGTCACCTATCACTAAGGTGGATACTTCTGAACATGTTCAGGATATCCATATGGAAGAGGCTCTCACTTTAGCAAGTGAGTACATCATTCAGACCTCAACCATGGCAACTCAGCCCATTGACACTTCAACTGAAGTTGTCACTGAGTAGAGGAAATCCAGCAGCCACGAACACTATACTGGTAATGAGGAAGAGGACCTTGGTCCCATTCTCTCAACCTCCAGTGATTCTTCTGATGAAGATGAGGGGAACGTGAGACTAAAGTTGCAAAAACTGTCCAAAACATGCTCCTATTTAGTCTCCAAGGATAGTCATCTTGAATCTCAGGTGACTACCTTGCAACACAGGGTCAATGATCAGTAACTTGAGATATCTGATCTCAAGAAACAACTAGCTAGGAGACCCTTAAGAGAAACTCAACCAGGAATACAAGAACCTGTGGATGTAATTGACCTAACTTCCTAGCTCCCCTGTGCAAGAGGGTGATGCTACCAAAAAGGGGGAGGATGTCATTACAATCACAGAACCTGGTAGTTCCTCAGGGAGTATGGACATTAAGGACTCACCATCCTCACTTGCAATTGTGCATACTCAGCAACTTTCTCAAGTCCATATTGATGTGGACAGCATAGACTCCATCATAAGGAGTCTATTTGAGAAAGGCATCCCAAGAGCAGTATCATCTCCACCAACTCTAGCCCACATTTTTGGGTGGAGGTATGATACTGCTAGAATAACTCTTATTCTTCAAAGAGTTCAAGAAAGGAACACTGCAGAGTTCAGCCTTAGAGGAAGACAAAGGCAATCAGGCAATAGCATCAGTTAACTGGATGTTGAGGCAGACCCTGAGATTAGCTTTAAAGGGAAAACTTGACTGAAGGCCCAGTGGTAGAACCTAAGAGCCTTGTCTCACCATAAACTGCTGCATATGTTCAAACCCTTGATGAGACACCTGCTAGTGAAGGTGCATCTCAACCTCTCTCTGGCTAGAGCTTGGAAGCTACACCAAGCGATGAAGGCCAAAGCTCTCTCCACCCTGAGTCACAAATGTCTGTGAGTGACAAAGGGAAAAGGAAGTTAACTCCTGAGGAGATTGAGGAGGAGGAGAGAGAAAGAGAAAAGGAAGCTAAGGGGAGAAAGTTCCTCTGCTGGTCTGCAAGGCTCATGGAAAGTGCTATCAGGGCTGCCCCCAGACCAAATACTCAGGATGATGAGTTAAGGGCAGCCAGGATAAACTACTTGCAGACTAGGAATTATGATATTGATAATATCATTTCTCTCCCCTTAGATGAGTTGAATGAACTGGCTGACATAGAACTATCAAAAGAGAGAAAGGAAGAAGAGGATGCAGAGCTTCTTCTGAAAATCAAAGAAGAAAGAAGAAGGAAGAGGCTCTATAAGCATATGCCGACTCTCTCAAGAAACTCAGGAACAAGAGGATGTGGTACCACAAGAACCTCAGGTAGATAAAGAAAAAGATAGGATCAACATGATCAACTACCTGAGTGCCATAGGCCTCTATCAAGCTGATACACTTCTTCCCTTACCCTTTGACTACATTAAGTTTGAGTACCTCAAAAAATTGAACTTGATGTAGCCAAAGAAAGAAAGATCACCAAAAGGAAGTTAAGGGAAGAAGCTGTAAAATCAAGAGCCATCATCCATAAGAATCTGAAAAAATCTACTGACAGACAGAAGATGATGAGCTTCTTAAAGCTATATGGATTCTCTGAAAGGAGACTTGGTCCCATGTCTCTATCCACCATGGATGAGCACATCAGGGTGATCAAGTAGAAGATCAAAAGAGGTGAACTTGTTGACTTACACTCCCCACCAAGTCAGGTCCCTTAAGAAGTGGAGGTTAAGGTTGAAACACCTAAGACAACAGAACCTAAACCTCCTGCTGAATCTCAGAAAACTTCTACTTCTGATACACAGCAGGGATCTGTCCCCTCTCAATCTGAACTTGTGAGAGAGGAAGAACCAACTGAGAAAGACAAAGAAGATCAATCAGGTGCTGCAGGCCAGTCTTCTCAGTTAAAGAGTTCAAAGAGGAGGAAAAGGATGGTTTCCAAACCAAAGTCAAAAAAGAAGAAGAAGGAAACATCCACCTCCAAACCTCAGGATGAGTCAGAACATCATGAGGATGTGCAACAAGAGAATGCCCCACCAACTCCAATTCAAGCAGCTCCTCTGGCATCAGGAAGACCCATCTTATCTTGGACATATACCATAAATCCAGAGAGATGGCATGTCATAAGAGATCAAGGTATTGAACATGTCTACACATGGCAGGATATGTTTAGTCTACCTTTGCATGATCTCTTTGACATGAGAAGATACTATGAGAGCCTAAGTGATCCTGACCATCTCATAAAGAAAGGGATGGTCATCATCATAATAAGGACTGTCAATATCTAGAGTCTTTAGGTGTTTTGGTAGCATCAGCCTAGGGGGAGTTTGTAAGGTTATTAGTAAGGCTGATGCAACCCAAACACTTAAAGTCTTTCCTGCATGCATGCACATGTACACTGAAGTGGAATACTTCGAAAGATTCACTCTGACTTGGAAATTATTCTAAGTGTGAAATCTTCCGAAGCCAAGACCAATATCTTTCGAAGCCAAAAGATGAAGTCTTCCAAAGCTTCAAGGACAAAGTCTTCCAAAGCCAACTATTGAAGATAGATTTCTTCCGAAGACTTTTATATTACATGCTTTATCTGATGTACTTTTTACCTAAAGCTGAACCACTTCCCGCTGCCACTCTGATAAGTCACCAACCTTTTCATGAGTTGGTGAAAAGGTCCATGCTTTTGGTAAACTGTACATTGAGGTCTTGAGTCTGTAACTTTCCACTTTATGTACTTTATCCTTTTTGTAATATATTAGGATGTGAGCTATGGCATGTCATTGTTACTAGTCATAAGGCAATCTGCCTTTTGACTCTACATGGATTTTGTTGTCTAGTTCATGTATCCAGCTGGCCTTCAAAGTATGACCGGGGGTAGGTTTTAATATAAGTATTTTTTTGGTTCTTGTAACTGTGACATTCGTCACCTCAAGTTCCGTCATTTAACATGAAATTACGTTAACTATCCTTAGAGCGTTCATTTTTCATCTTCATAGATTATCCGTGAGGACATCGTGTTTGATTTGTTTTCCGTTTCAGTGGTGCTATCAATATTTGCTATCATATCATTCAAAACACTCACGAATAATCACAACCGACATCACTAATTATACTATGTTATGTAATATAAACATCATTAACAACAACATTAAACGCATCCTTATAATTAGTATAACGCGCGTATCTACGTCGATATCAACCGAAACAAGTTTGGGGACTCGGGGGCTAAGTGCAGGGACTAAACTTGACAAATTACTAAACTAGGCTGGGTATAAATACCCCACACCAGCCTTTAGCCTTCACATTCTGCTTTTTCTTCTTAACTCCCTTCTTCTCCACTTTTCTACTTCATCTTGGCACCGAACCGCCCCATTTTCGTCTCGTTTTCGTCGGTTGAACATCGACTACAGCCTAGACAACACGTTTCAAGCAGGTAGACGACCTTGGTTGCCCGTTTCTTGCTCGATTTCACTTCTGCGTTTTCTAGGGTTTCGGGTGCTCGGGTTCATTCGAGCACATGAGGTCGTGTGGGCTTGTGTGTTGCGTTTCTGAGTGTGTTTCTTGTTTAGACATGTTAGAATGTGGATTCTGGAAGTTCTTGGGGTGTAAAACCAGTGATCGGACCAGCTGGATGCTGCTCGGTGCTTCAGCAGTCGCGACCTGTTGTACAGGGCGACTGGGCCATTCAGGCGACTGAGCGTGCGACTGAGTGAGTCGTGCAACTGAGTCCACACGTATGGGTGTGTTGTGCGATTGAATGCATGCGATTGAGAGTGTGTGCAATTGAGTCAATGCGGATGAATGTGTGCGACTGTGTGTATCGCGCGACTGAAGGTCCAGTCGTACGAATGAGAGTTCAGTCGTACGAATGAAGCTGATTCGCACGACTGAAGGCTGAATCGTGCGAATGGAAGGTTGAGTCGTGCGATTGGGTGCTGTGTGGTACGACTGAGTGCTTAGTCGCACGAATGGGAGTTCAATCGTGCGAATGAAGCTGATTCACATGACTGAAAGTTGATTCGTGCGAATGGAGTGTCCAGTCGTGCGTCTGGTCTTGTCATGCAAATGGAATCATTGAGTGTGAAGTCAGTCTTTTTGTGTGTGGTGTGTGTTGTCGTATGATGTTAAGGTGACATCGACACGGTTGCCATTGCTAATGACGATCTTTAAGATTAACACTATTGGACTTGTTAATGTTATATCAAAATCCAATCAATTTAACATTTTGCAATTAGTAACAAATGATTTATAACAAAAGTACTTAACAAACACTTCTTTGAAAACAATAACACTTTTACACAAATATCATTTACAATGGCAACGCTTCCAGTACTCGGATCTACATAAGATCTATCGTGTGTGTTTGTGTGCAAGTGTTAACCACGACCGAACCGAAACTGCCCGAACCTATTGAACATCATCTTATGCTTTATGCTCATTATTAATGCTTGTCAGTAATTGTCAATAGGTGTTGACTGTTCATAGCATTCTACTGTTGCGAATATTCATCATTCGTGCTTATCATCTATTCAGTGAGTTTCGTGGCCCCTTTTTACGCTTATATAACTTTTAAACATTTTCAAACTTGGGGGAAAAGAATGCTCGCTTACTTAACACATTTTCAAGCATCTTCCTTAGTGGAAGTCTACCGCAACTCTTATGGTTAACTTATCTTGCTTATCTTGTTGAATGATGCTAATACGACACTTGACTTTATGCTATGTTGCTACCTTGTAATTTACCCGGTGGCTTTACATTACTATGCGCTATTACCTTGATGCTATGTGTTGTATGATGTTACTTGTGAATGCTATTGACCTTGGATGCTCTCGGCGGTGTGGTTCTTCTTTGTGGGTCTACTTTGTGGTTATTCTTTGCCGAGCATCCATTACAACCATTAATCCCGGTGATGGGACCTAAGGATTGGTTTGGTTGTAATCTATACGTATGCGCTTCGTGGATCTTGCTACGTCATGTGAAACTTGTCTTTTAATACAACCATTAGTTCCGGTAATGGGACCTAAGGTCTGGTTTGGTTGTAACCTATTACGTATGCGCTTTGTGGATCTAGCTCCGTCATGTTAAACTTATTATGCTATGGAAAACCTTTCAATACAACCCTTAATCCGGTAATGGGACCTAAGGATTGGTTTGGTTGTAATCTATACGTATGCGCTTTGTGGATCTTGCTACGTCATTTTAAACTATTTACGCTTTGGGAATGCTTTCTTTACAGCCATCAATTCCTACGAGGAACCTATGAATAGGTTTGGCTGTAGCTATTTATAACTGGTAAAACCGCTTACACATAAGTGTAGTCGCGGTAACTCTTATTAAACTTACAAGTTGTTTTCATCTTAACATCTTTTATCACTTAAAACCTGCGAAGCTCACCAACAATTATGTTGACCGTTTTGAGCATCTCTTTTCAGGTGATCAAGGTAATTGAAGTTCTAGGAGTGCTACCTTTTAGTAGAGACCCTAGGAAGCATTTTTGAGACTGAACATACATGATGAACAATTCTTTTGTACATTGTTGCAGTCCACTAAACAATTAACATTCTTTTGAACATTTGTTCCCGGGTTGTGGGAAACTAAACAATGTTATTCTATACGGTTATGTGATCCTTACATGTTATGCTTATGGCTATGTTGTCGTGAATATTGACTAAACGCGACATAAGTCCCCATTTGTGTTCGGGTGTCATCATGACACGCTTGTCATCATACTTATATTGCTTCTCTATCGTATGCCATGTGTTATGACAATCCTGTCTAGCTCGCATCCCCGTGTTTCTGCTGTCAGCGGGGGTTTGACAGACTGGTATCAGAGCCATTGGTTATAGAGAATTAGGCAATACACTTGACCTAGACTATAACCTAGGAACCTTCATGTAGAATCCATGCTAGGACTGGCTTGCATTTAGTATTACATGTGTGTTCCTCTATACTTGTTACATGAATCTATACATGATTCTATTGCATATGTGCTTGTTATCTGATCATCCTGAGGAAGACACTATTACTCTTAGTCTTTCTCCACGGGATACCTTCATACTAGAACCTTACGTTCGTATGCGCACAACATCGTATCATTAGGTTGAGATACCTAAACAGAAGGGAACCTGGTGATCACGCGTAGCGTCGATCTTGGATACTAAATCCGACCCTAACATGGTTAGGCCTGAAATCCTGAAAGTATGAAGGATAGGCAACTATCATTAGACATATTGTGCTTATGTGCTTGGAGTTTACTTGTTACCACATACTACTGTTGGAATACTAATGGCTCATGGACATGAGGACATTACACGGACCATGCTTGATGAGTGTTGACAATACTATGATGTTAACATGGGGCAAGTGGAGCTAGGGTGACCATGCAAGGTAAATTACCATTACGGGTGTACACGTAATTGCAATTCGTCGTGCATGACATTGATTCTGTCTTTCGTGAAACATTCCTCCACTTAGCATTCCGTAACTAAGGAACTGATTGAATGCTTAGAATGAAAGTGGACTTCAAGAAATGTAGAGGAGTGATGATACTCTCTACACATACATTATGTTATTCATTGGTATTATGCTAAGGAAAATTAGGATGACATGTAACCGGTTTAAGCATCATTCTATGTATATCGGGGGTGTGGTGGGAACGCTGCGGGGAACCCTATATATAAGCATCACCGGTATACTAAAAATGTGCTTAAACTGGGCTACGTGATGATCTTGATGGACCGAAGCATGGGTTATCGGAACTTGATAAGTGGAATAATACGTGTACCTTAAAGTGATTAAGGTTTACATGTTTACTAAAGTTTACATGTTTACAACTTTTGATGATTAGAAGATGCCGCCTCGAAGATTCACACGTAGTACCAACCAAGAAGGTGAGACCCCACAAGGCCTCTGGGGTAGACCACCAAGGACAGGTGGTGCTCCAGCTGGCAACAATCAGGGAACTGACAACCCTGACATAGCTGCTATGATTGCTTAGCAGCTATCCGTACTCATTCCGACTATTGTGACTCGAGTGAGCGACACTCTTCTGAATCATCATCTCCACGGGGATCATGATACTAATGATCAACATAACCAAGGAAAAGGGGAAGACACTGGGATTGGTGGAATAACTGGGAACGAAACTGGGGTCGATAATACAAGACGGGGATGTTCCTACAAGGAATTTGTGGCCTGCAAACCCCGAGAGTTTGACGGCAAAGGTGGGGCGATAGCCCTAACAAGATGGCTTGAAAAGATGGAGGCAGTGATTGACATCAGTGAGTGCCTTGACAGTCAAAGAATCAAGTATGCCACATGTTCACTGCATGGCAAGGCATTAACCTGGTGGAACACCCATGTTCAAGCTAGAGGGAGAGAATCAGCAATGCAGATGACTTGGGATGAGTTTAAAGCATTGATCACCGAAGAATATTGCCCACTCAATGAGATGCAGAAGTTGGAGCAGGAATTTTGGAACCATGCTATGGTTGGAGCTGGGCACGCAGCTTACACCGATCGTTTTCATGAGTTGGCAAGATTGGTTCCACATCTGGTAACACCAGAATCAAAGAGGATTGAAAGGTATATTTGGGGACTCGCGCCTCAAATCCGAGCATTGGTAACAGCAGCTGCTCCTCCCATGATTCAGAGCGCAATCCTAAAGGTCGGCGCTCTAACTGATGAGATGGTAAGAACAGGGATGTTGGGTAGGGGAGCAGAGAAGAGAAAGGAGGCTGGGGAAACGAGCCGGTCTAACGCCGGAAGATTTGATAAGAAGGCCAAGACAACCCGAAATTTTGTGGCTGTGACTCAAGAAAGGAAAGAATATGCTGGGCCGCACCCGAAATGTAACAGGTGCACTCTTCATCATCCCCCAGCCGCCGTGTCGGATGTGTGCGAATTGTAGGCGCCCGGGGCACCTAGCGAATGATTGTAGAACTGCGCCGAATCTAGTAGCGCCCGTCAACGTGGTTAACCCCACCGGGAATGCCAGGGCTTGTTATGAGTGCGGAGGTCTTGGTCACTACCGGTACATGTGCCCCAGACTGAATAGGGCACCGGGTCAACAAGGGAATAATCAGCAGCAAATGATGGCCATAGCTAGGAATCAAGGCCCGGCTAATCAAGGGAACGTCGCTCGGGGACGTGCATTTGTCATTAGAGCTAACGATGCTCGCCAGGACTCGAATGTTGTTACGGGTACGTACTTGCTCAACCACCACTTTGCATCCATATTGTTTGATACTGGAGCAGACAATAGTTTCATACTTTCTGATTTTGCACACATGCTTGCCTTGAACCCTAGTAAACTAAAAACTAGCTTCTCCATAGAAATGGCCAACGGTAGAGTTGTACAAGCAGATGAGATTATTAGACAGTGCTCCATGATATTGGAGAACCATGCCTTCGACATAGACTTAATACCTTTCGAGTTGGGGAGCTTCGATGTGATTGTGGGAATGGATTGGTTGTCGAAACACGGAGCCGAGATTGTTTGTCGGGAGAAAGTAGTACGAATCCCCATGCCAAACGGGGAGGTACTCAAGATTCAAGGAGAACGACCGGGAAGAACTCTGAAGCTTATCACTTGCATGAAAACGCGGCGATGTTTACGGAAGCAGTGTTACGCATTTCTAGCCCATGTAGTGGAAAAGAAAGAAAAAGGCAACAAGTTGGTGGATATTCCTGTAGTACGAGATTATCCGGAGTATTCCCTGATGACTTGTCGGGTTTACCTCCTCCATGACAGGTGGAATTTCATATAGAGTTGGTTCCTGGAGCTACGCCGGTAGCAAAAGCACCAACCGGTTAGCGCCATCCGAAATGTAAGAGTTATCTAGCCAATTAGAAAAGCTATTGGAGAGGGTTTCATTCGGCCGAGTCATTCACCATGGGGAGAACCGGTCTTATTTGTCAAAAAGAAAGACGGGTCGTTCCACATGTGTATCGATTATTGCGAGTTGAACAAGTTGACTGTGAAGAATCGATATCCTCTTCCCAGAATTGATGACTTATTTGATCAGCTGCAAGGAGCTTCATATTTCTCCAAGATTGATCTTCGTTCTGGATATCATCAACTAAGGGTTTTTGAGGATGACATACCGAAAACAGCATTCAGGACTCGTTATAGGCACTATGAGTTCTTAGTCATGCCATTCGGACTGACTAATGCACCAGCTGTGTTCATGGATCTGATGAATCGAGTATGCAAACCTTACTTGGATAAGTTCGTGATCATATTCATAGACGATATACTTATCTACTCTCGTTTGAAAGAAGACCACGAGAAACATCTTCGGGTTGTACTGAGTCTGTTACAAGAAGAGAAACTTTTCGCCAAACTCTCGAATTGCAAATTTTGGCTTCGAGAAGTGAAATTTTTGGGTCATGTGGTTAACGAAAATGGATTCATGTAGATCCGGAAAGATCGAAGCAGTGAAGAAGTGGGATGCACCCCAGACACCTTCAGAGATACGGCAATTCTTAGGATTGGCCGGATATTATCGTCGCTTCATTGTGAATTGCTCAAAGATTGCCCAACTGTTAACCTTGTTGACTCAGAAAGACAAAAAGTATGATTGGGGGAAAGCACAAGAACAAGCATTCCAAACATTGAAGGAGAAGTTATGCAACGCACCGATATTGTCCCTCCCAGACGGGACGGATGATTTTGTGGTGTACTACGATGCTTCACATCAAGGATTGGGTTGTGTGCTAACGCAGAAAGACAAGGTGATTGCCTATGCCTCACGACAACTTAAGGTGCATAAGAAGAATTATACGACTCATGACCTGGAGTTGGGCGCGGTAGTATTTGCACTTAAGATATGGAGGCACTATCTGTATTAAACCAAATGCATCATCTACACAGATCATAAGAGCCTTCAACACATCCTGAATCAGAAAGAACTCAACATGCGACAACAACGTTGGGTAGAGCTACTTAGTGACTACGATTGTGAATCCGGTATCATCCGGGGAAAGCAAATGTGGTGGCTGACTCTCTAAGTTGTAAAGGGCGCGTGAAACCACTACGTGCTCAAGCTTTGGGATTGACTATTCGAACAAACTTGAAAGCTCAGATCCAACTTGCACAAAGGGAAGCATTGAAAGAAGAAAACCTTGCGGGAGAAGGATTCCGAGGGTTAGACAAACAGATGATTTGCAAGGATGATGGCATACGGTACTTCATGGATTGCATATGGGTACCTAAATGGGGAGACGTTCGTACCCTGATCATTGAGGAAGCGCACAAGACATGATATTCTGTTCATCCTGGTGCAGACAAGATGTATCACGATCTTAAGGATTTATACTGGTGGCCAGGCATGAAGAGAGACATTGCTATGTATGTAAGCCGATGCTTGACGTGCTCGAAAGTTAAGGCTGAACATCAAAACCATCAGGATTATTACAGCAACCTGAAATTCCCGAGTGGAAATGGGAGAACATAACTATGGATTTCATTACCAAACTCCCTAGAACAAGTGGCGGGCACGACTCGATATGGTCGTAGTGGATCGGATGACGAAGTCCGCTCATTTCTTACCGATCTGGGAGGATTACAAGATGGAAAGGTTGGCAAGGTTGTACATTAAAGAGGTCGTGACACGGCACGGTGTGCTGGTGTCAATCATATCCGACCGTGACAGTAGATTTACTTCATGATTTTGGCAAACATTACAAAAAGCGATGGGCACTCGATTAGATATGACTACCGTCTATCACCCACAAACAGATGGCCAAAGTGAACGAGCGATACAAACGTTGGAAGACATGCTCAGAGCTTGTGTAATCGATTTTGGTGGTAGCTAGGACACTCATTTACTATTGATTGAGTTCTCCTACAACAACAGCTATCATACAAACATTGGATACGCTCCATTTGAAGCATTGTATGGGAGGAAATTTAGATCCCTAGTTTGTTGGGCTGAAGTTAGTGAGAGCCAGTTTACGGGCCCAGAGATCATTCAAGAGACAACCGACAAGATCTTCCAAATCAAAGACAGACTAAAAGTTGCAAGAGATCGCCAAAAGAGCTATGCCGACAACCGTAGGAAGCCTCTAGAATTTAATGTTGGAGATCACGTTTTACTCAAAGTCTCTCCCTGGAAAGGGATTGTATGATTTGGAAAGAAAAGTTAGCCCCTCGATACGTAGGACCATTCGAGATTACAGAAAGAATCGGTCCGGTGGCTTACCGATTGATGTTGCCACAAGAACTCAGCGGTGTACATGATACTTTTCACGTGTCAAACCTCAAGAAGTGTTTGGCCGACGAGTCCTTACACGTACCAATTAAGGAAATCAAGATCGACGAAAAGCTTCATTTTATCGAGGAACCTATCGAGATCATGGATCGAAAGGTCAAATGCCTGAGACGCAGCAAGATACTGATCGTTCACATGAGATGGAACTCTAAATGAGGACCAAAATTCACGTGGGAACGAGAAGATCAGATGAAGCTCAAGTATCCACATCTATTCGAGGATGACACTCTTGGACCTACCACCAGTTGAATTTCAGGACGAAATTCTCTCAGCTGGGGGATACTGTGACATCCGTCACCTCAAGATCCGTCATTTAACGTGAAATTACGTTAACTATCCTTAGAGCGTTCATTTTTCATCTTCATAGATTATCCGTGAGGACATCGTGTTTGATTTGTTTTCCATTTCAGTGGTGCTATCAATATTTGCAATCATATCATTCAAAACGCTCACGAATAATCACAACCGACATCACTAATTATACTATGTTACGTAATATAAACATCATTAATAACAACATGTTCAAGATATAAACAACATTAAACGCATCCTTATAATTAGTATAACGCGTGTATCTACGTCGTTATCAACCGAAACAAGTTTGGGGACTCGGGGGCTAAGTGCAGGGACTAAACTTGACAAATTACTAAACTAGGATGGGTATAAATACCCCACACCAGCCTTTAGCCTTCACATTCTGCTTCTTCTTCTTCACTCCCTTCTTCTCCACTTTTCTACTTCATCTTGGCACCGAACCTCCCCGTTTTCATCTCGTTTTCGTCGGTTGAACCTCGACTACAGCCTAGACAACACGTTTCAAGCAGGTAGACGACCTTGGTCGCCTGTTTCTTACTCGATTTCACTTCTGCGTTTTCTAGGGTTTCGGGTGCTCGGGTTCATTCGAGCACATGAGGTCGTGTGGGCTTGTGTGTTGCATTTCTGAGTGTGTTTCTTGTTTAGACATGCTAGAATGTGGATTCTGGAAGTTCTTAGGGTGTAAAACGAGTGCTCGGAGCAGTTGGATGCTGCTCGGTGCTTCAGCAGTCGCGACCTGTTGTACAGGGCGACTGGGCCATTCAGGCGACTGAGCCGTGCGACTGAGTGAGTCGTGCGACTAAGTCCACGCGTATGGGTGTGTCGTGCGATTGAATGCATACGATTGAGAGTGTGTGCGATTGAGTCAATGCGGATGAATGTGTGCGACTGTGTGTATCGCGCGACTGAAGGTCCAGTCGCACGAATGAGAGTTCAGTCGTATGAATGAAGCTGATTCGCACGACTGAAGGCTGAATCGTGCGAATGGAAGGTTGAGTCGTGCGATTGGGTGCTGTGTGGTACGACTGAGTGCTTAGTCACACGAATGGGAGTTCAATCGTGCGAATGAAGCTGATTCGCATGACTGAAAGTTGATTCGTGCGAATGGAGTGTCCAGTCGTGCGTCTGGTCTTGTCGTGCAAATAGAATCATTGTGTGTGAAGACAGTGTTCCTATGTGTGGTGTGTGTTGTTGTGTGATGTTAAGGTGACATCGACACGGTTGCCATTGCTAATGACGATCTTTAAGATTAACACTATTGGACTTATTAATGTTATATCAAAATCCAATCAACTTAACATTTTGCAATTAGTAACAAATGATTTATAACACAAGTACTTAACAAACACTTCTTTGAAAACAATAACACTTTTACACAAATATCATTTACAATGGCAACGCTTCCAGTACCCGGATCTACATAAGATCTATCGTGTGTGTTTGCGTGCAAGTGTTGACCACGACCGAACCGAAACTGCCCGAACCTATTGAATCATCTTATGTTTTATGCTCATTATTAATGCTTGTCAGTAACTGTCAATAGGTGTTGACTGTTCATAGCATTCTACTGTTGGGAATATTCATCATTCGTGCTTATTATCTATTCAGTGAGTTTCGTGGCCCCTTTTTACGCTTATATAATTTTAAACATTTTCAAACTTGGGGAAAAGAATGCTCGCTTACTTAACATATTTTCAAGCATCTTCCTTAGTGGAAGTCTGCTGCAATTCTTATGGTTAACTTATCTTGCTTATCTTATTGAATGATGCTAATACGACACTTTACTTTATGCTATGTTGCTACCTTGTAAGTTACTTGGTGGCTTTACATTACTATGCGCTATTACCTTGATGCTATGCGTTGTATGATGTTACTTGTGAATGCTATTGACCTTGGATGCTCTCGGAGGTGTAGTTCTTCTTTGTGGGTCTACTTTGTGGTTCTTCTTTGCCGAGCATCCATTACAACCATTAATCCCGGTGATGGGACCTAAGGATTGGTTTGGTTGTAATCTATACGTATGCGCTTCGTGGATCTTGCTACGTCATGTGAAACTTGTCTTTCAATACAACCATTAGTTCCGGTAATGGGACCTAAGGTCTGGTTTGGTTGTAACCTATTACGTATGCGCTTTGTAGATCTAGCTACGTCATGTTAAACTTATTATGCTAAGGAAAACCTTTCAATACAACCCTTAATCCCGGTAATGGGACCTAAGGATTGGTTTGGTTGTAATCTATACGTATGCGCTTTGTGGATCTTGCTACGTCATTTTAAACTATTTACGCTTTGGGAATGCTTTCTTTACAGCCATCAATTCCTGCGAGGAACCTATGAATAGGTTTGGCTGTAGCTATTTATAACTGGTAAAACCGCTTACACATAAGAGTAGTCGCGGTAACTCTTATTAAACTTACAAGTTGTTTTCATCTTAACATCTTTTATCACTTAAAACCTGCGAAGCTCACCAACAATTATGTTGACCGTTTTGAGCATCTCTTTTTAGGTGATCAAGGTAATTGAAGTTCTAGGAGTGCTGCCTTTTAGTGGAGACCCTAGGAAGTATTTTTTAGACTGAACATACATGATGAACAATTCTTTTGTACATTGTTGCAGTCCACTAAACAATTAACATTCTTTTGAACACTTGTTCCTGGGTTGTAGGAAACTAAACAATGTTATTCTATATGGTTATGTGATCCTTACATGTTATGCTTATGGCTATGTTGTCGTGAATATTGACTAAACGCGACACAAGTCCCCATTTGTGTTCGGGTGTCGTCATGACACGCTTGTCATCATACTTATATTGCTTCTCTATCGTATACCATGTATTATGAAGATCCCGTCTAGCTCGCATCCTCGTGTTTCCGCTGTCAGCGGGGGTGTGACAGTAACTAAGTAAGTTTTGAGTTGAACTTTGTAAACCACTTTGTAAGGAACTAGAAGATCAATATACTTAAACCTTGAAAACCAACTGCTTGTGTATTGCTCTAGTTTCTACCTCATTTACATCTTGTGTTTCTAAGTTCTCTAAACTCATTCTTATCAGTTCCCCATTTGAAATGTTAAGTGTTAAAATACACTCTCCTCTTTGTGTTGTTGTATTGTACAAGTGTACAAGCCCTTCACCCGGTCCTGCATTTCTGATCAGCCATGGAGACTTTGAATCCATATCTATTTTTTTCAGGTATTCATCTAAATACTTTATAGGATCTTTAGGGATCATGACTCCACTTTTAGTAGTAACTTGGACCATGGGAACATATGGTCCATTAAAATTTGAGAGCCATAGTTTCATGTCTTGATTCCTTATGAAATCCTACATTCTGATCAAAAGAAGAAACAAGTGATTTGTTAAAAGATAACTTCAAGCAAAGCAAGAGCCAAAGCTTTGATACCACTTATTGGATCTGGTAGGATTAACTAACAAGAACTTCCTCTTTGATCAGTAACTAATAAATGTGGAATCTAAGTTAGAAACTTACTATCACAATACAAATCTTTGAGAAAATGTAAATGCACAAGTTATTCTTTTAAAGTATTCACTTAGTTATTGTGTTTTGTACAAATAATTAAATTCAGCATATACAATAAAATGGCTTGAAAAGCTTGCCTCTACTATACAAGTGTGAGGACTTTTGTACTATACAATAAGAATAAACTATTCTATGTTCAGAATCTATATAAAACAGATAATCTGTGTATCGAATTTTGCAACTTTAGTACTATGTTGTCACCAAAAGGTGAAACACAGCAGCCGTTGGTACAGACAATCTTGTTCTGAGTAGCAGTCGATCAGCAGCACATGGAGTTCACCGCTAATCGACGGTTGATCTGCATATGCTGATTAGCAATCATTCAGCATATGTAGTTCGGCAGTTGCTCGACATATACCGATCAGTCGTCATTCAGCATATGCAGTTTGTTAGTGGATTCAGCACTTGCCCTGATTCGACAGTTAGCAGCGAGTGCTGAAATCCTGAGTTTTTGGTAGAATCATTCTTCATGATTCAACAATAATCTTTAACAACTAACCTTACCTGAGAGCAAAAATTACATCTACAATTTATCAGTTTAAAAAATCCACGATTCCTTAATACATTTCACTTCATTATTGACTCAGGATGATCTAATTAGTCATGCCAATAAAATATTAATGTTCATATATTCATGTTCATAAACTTCAAGTTTTTGATCATATATCTTTTACTCATGCTTGTTTAATACATAGTATAATACGCATGACAATAGTATATTGTTATTTCAAACACATTTTTATATTTTATTTATATTATTTATAGAATCACTCCTTTAATATGCCACTTCTTGTGGTTGATTTTATTATTACCATGGTTGATCTTATTAATATGGTTGATCTTATTAACATGATCAACATTAAATTTCCTCAATCACTTACATGTTCAAGAGATCATTACACAACTGTTATGGTGGTTTTCAAACTTTCAATAATATTACCATTTTCAGAGCATATATGAAAATTGTATTATTCAATTTATACTCATAAATAATATTAGTCATCACATAATATCAATTGAGAAGTAGTTATGATTGAATTATAGTCATTTTATCTTTTCAAAATCTTTCAACTTTCTGTAAGTTTATAACGAACTTTAGAGAGTATGACACATGAGTTGTCCTCTCTTTACACTAAACTATTTCAAAAAATTGGTGGATCATTTACTTTTACTTTTGTTATTCAATACGTTACAATAATTAATCTATAACATATAAAAGGTATATACCTTAAAGTTAAAACCATGTGATTTTCAACATCAATCATACCATCACGCATACAAGTTACATTCTTACAAATCGTTAAAAATACCAACTATTGAATCATATATTCAACCATCATTTAGCAAGTTATAAAACTAAAAGCAAGTTATATGCATTCTTATAATCTCCATAATAAAATTACATTTATAATATTCTTGCAAATAACCACTAGGCATCATTTTCATTACGTTTTGTATTCAAAAAGAAGTTACTGATATTCAATGATCATAGAATATGTTTATATAAAAATTATAACACACTATTATAAACAATGTGTATAATTTGTTTAAATCACATGAACTAGAAACCAATCAAGTGGCATACTTTGTTTTTAGTTATATAATACTATAATCAACAATAATAAATATAATCACATGTATCGACTTTTACTTTATCTTCACATTTCAAATTATCTTGATATTTCAAAATTTTGTCATATTTAGTTAGCTATATGTAGAAATAATGTAAATCTCATATTAAAATGAGAACATAAGAATTTATTATGAAATGAGATTCATGAACTCATAACATGATAATCAATTCATAGTTTGCATTTGTTCTATATTATATTACTTTCAAAATCTTTACAATTAGCCAATAAGTTCAACATACTAAGGCAAACAAATTCAATCCCCCTATATGAATTTAAATCACAATTATCTTTTTATATTATTATTTTAATTCAATACTATGTTAACATGCCTAACATGATAGTTTATTCAATTACACATTGATAAATCACGTTATTATAATTTTCATATGTTTAGCACGTGACCCAATATCGTAACAATATTATACTTTTTGAATATATTTTGTAAAATAACTACAAAAGTTATAATGTATGTAATCTTGATAATTCTCTTTTTATGTTAATGTCATAAATAGATGTTAAGAATAATTATTTTCTTTTAAGTAAATCAATTACAATTTAAGTGATACATATATAACATATGTAACAATCATTTTAGAGTTAATTAATATAATAATTATCATATTTGAAACTACCATGCATTATATGATATTGAATATTATGAATATGAAACATTATAATTATTATTCTCTAATAAATTGTCATTATAATTATAATATTTTTCTTTTCCTCTTTAGTCACTTTTCATAATAAAGAATTTAGTAAGTAAATTGTTGATAAATAATAAATTATAATCATTGTTTGAAATAATCATGAAAACATATATATATTTCTTTATTCGAGTTGAAAATCTTTATTACTAATTTCATTTTTTATAGTAAAAGATAATAATTTTAACAAATATAAATCTTTCTTTGTTTAAGAACGTATTATTAATAACTTACTAATATATTACATATAATTCTCAGCATAAACCAAAATATTATGAATTACACTATGAATCTTATATGAGAAAATCAAAGAGTAACAATTATAATAAATTTAAACATAATCCAAAATTGTATAAATTACAATATGAATTTTTTTTAATGAATCGAGACAAGAACAAAGAATTTTTTTACCTTATGATAATGATAATATGATCATCAAACTTAAAAAGCAAATCGCGCTGAAAACGTTTTGTGAAACAAAAACCTACTAGCAACTAATAATTGGTATAGATAAACATAGGGAAAACATGATCATAGGGATAAAAAGATGTGGAGAGTAGAAGAACTTTTTCATATTGATATTAAATATCAAATACAAAAGTCAATATTTATAGGGCTATAATATTAAGACAAAATTACAAAAAACGTCCTTTAAGTTTATATAAAATTATAGTTATCGTCCTTTATCTTTAAAAAGTACTCTAAACGTCCTTTATGTTAACATTTTGTAACAGATATCTTCTTTTACACTAACTGCCGTTAAGTTTTTCCGTTAAGTCAAGGGCAATTTGGTCTTTTTGACTCTAAAGGACTATTAATGTATTTTTTCCAAACATAAAGGATGTGTTCCGTCACTTTTTTTATCTTTTATTTAATTTATGTATTTTTATAAGAATACATATACATATGATTTTTATATAACGAATATATATACATATAATTTAATTATTTTTATCCACATATTATATATAAATATAAATTATATAAATAATAAAATAATAAAACAGTGTTTAGAGTTAGAAAAATATATAATTTTATTTATATACGATAAATATATATTATTGTTTTGATCCATGTATTATATATACATATAAATTCATACATAATTAAATATATTAAATATTTTCATGCACGTATAGCTAATTAATTATATTCACTCGCGTCTTATATATATATATATATATATATATATATATATATATATATATATATATATATATACACATTATTTTTTTCATCCATGTATTTATAATATAAATAAATAAATAATATAAATTATACAATAGATACGTGGATGAAAATAATTAAATAATATATATTATTTTATTTAAAAATAATATGTAGATGTATTATTGTAAAAATACATAAATTATGTAAAATAAAAGAGTTGCAGAAAACGTCCTTTACGTTTGGAAAAGTCTACATTAATAATCCTTTAAAGGTAAAAAGACCAAATTACCCTTGACTTAACTGAAAAAGTTAACGACAGTTAGTCTAAAGGACGAATTCTGTAACAAAATGTTAACATAAAGGATGTTTAGAGTACATTTTAAATATAAAGGATGATACCTGCAACTTTATATAAACTTAAAGGACGTTTTCTGTAATTTTGTCTAATATTAATACAAACATAATGACTTTGGATATTACAAGATGTTATTGACAACCACATTAATAAAAATATTTATAAAAATGTGATGCTTTTTAATTGTTTTTATGTTATCTTGTGTTTTGTTTACCTTTAATTTTCTTATTTTTCATATGCTAATAATAACAATATGTTTTACGTTAATTTAGTTTATTATCTTATTAACTTCAATTATGTTTGGATACAAGTAGATAGCGATCATATATATTACTCTGTATTTTGGTGCTGGTTGCAATTATGCTTCGTGTTCTTAATTATGAAGAAAGGACCCGTGATGATTTAACCTGTTAGTTTTAATTTTGATATCCAACTCTATGTAGTTAAGAGGTAAGTTATTTTTGTTTTTTTCTACCCAACTGTACATAGTAAAAGGAAACAAATTAAATAATTATGCCTGATTTTATAGCATTTACTTTTGACAAACTTCAATCTTCAAGATAAAAGGGACGGGTGTTTGATCCTGCTTTAGAAGGAATATTGAAGCATGTCAACTCTGAAGAAGGGGAAATCGTTTAGTATCTAATTTGCAAGGTCTGTTATCTATTTTGTTTATGTTTAGGTGGTCACAATAGTCACTCACCTCCAAATATGAAAAGATAATGATATTAAAACTACTAGAAAACTCATCTAAAATCCTTATTACATATTTCGCAAATTTTAGAAGTTAGCTTTCTAGGAATAGATGATTTATCATTCCATTGATGCTCAATGACTCATTGTTCTTGGTACTTTTTTGCTGGAGTGTG
Source organism: Flaveria linearis (assembly GCA_024085815.1). NCBI lineage: Eukaryota > Viridiplantae > Streptophyta > Magnoliopsida > Asterales > Asteraceae > Flaveria > Flaveria linearis. Next base: position 26,359,511 of record CM044016.1, on the reverse strand, counting down.
AATAGAATCCAAGGTAGTTAATAATAACATGATAAGCTAATTTTGCTTATCTATGTGACTATGTCAGTGGGCTGATAATTAAGGTTGTACTTGATAAAAGTTATTACTTTATGGGTGTTTATCATGTTCTTGAATACCGAGTTGGTACAATCTTATCTCTAGAAAGCTAATTTGAACAAGGAACATAACTGTAGGTATAACTATAGATTCAAGCAATGCACTCGAGTAACTGTATCCAAAATCTTTCTGTTTTAAAATAAACTTACTGAAGGAAGCCAGTAAGGGGTTGTTTGATTGCGCTGACTGAGTAAGATCTGACTGAGTCAAAAGCTGACCCAGTAAGAAGTTCTGACTGAGTCTGCATCTGATTGAAACTTGGCTGTTTGATTTAGTATCTGACTGACTCTGCTGAATGATAAAAATAACCTTATTTGTTCTAACGAGTTTGAATTTAACTGGTGTTGTGTAATCAATTAAAATAGCCAAACTAGTATAATTCAAAATGTCATACAAAATAGAAGTTAACATAAATCAAACATAATCCAAACAAACACATCGAATTTCAAACAGCCCCTACAAGAGTTTGCATACAAATCTAATTTGAAGCATCTGAAAGTAGTTGATTAGCAATTTGGTCACGCAAAGTAGCCATATATTCAACACCTTCTAAACCCCACTCAATGCCTTGTGTGTTTTGACCTTCACTTCCTCCACCTTCACCATCAGGGGTAACCATAGTGTTATCTTCAAAGTTTGTAAATAATTCATCTTGAATGTTGTATTTTCTTATAAAATTATGCACCGCAAAACAAGCAATAACTACGTCTTTTTGCACTGGAAAAGATAAGGAGCCATTTGCTTTAGGATTGGGAATCTTGCCTTCAATACACCATAAGCACGCTCAATAACATTTCTAAGGCAAGCATGAGCATGATTAAATCTTTCTTCCTTAGTTAACGGTCTTCGTCGTCGGAAATCGGCTAACCAATACCTAGTATTGCGGTATGGAGTCATAAATCCACTAGTGTTGGTATATGCAGCGTCGCAAAGGTAATATTTATCTGTAAATAACAGTGTGACAACTATTATATGAAGAATACAAATAATATATTTAATAATAAAAGATATAATTATATTATAAACCTGGTGGAGGGAATCGAAATCCAGATGTCGGATTAAATGCAACTTCTTTCAAAACCCGTGAATCATGTGCTACGCCTTCCCATCCAGCCCATACAAATGTGAATATCATATCAAAATCACATATTCCTAACACATTTTGATAACATTCACCTTTACCTCTTCCCCTAAAACAAGTTTGTTGATTAGTGGGCACAACTGCATGTACAAGAGTTCCATCTAAAGCATCTATTGCTCCAGAAATATTCCTTTTAGCCTTTGAAGTCATTCCGAGGTATTTGTAGTTTCATTTGAAGATTTTGGGACTATAATTTCTTTAGCAAAACACATCATTGCAACTAGAACCTCGTGAAAACATTTATGCACCGTTTGATTGGAGTGTTGAAATCATCGTTTAACTACTCGGAACCGTTCATTATGCCCTATAATATGCATAGCTATTTTTTCTTCAATGCTTATCGTCCTACTAGCTCGCAGCCAATTTCGTTGTCTAAAATGATTACATAATAGTACAAAAGCCTCGCGTGAAAGTCTCATCATTTCTTGACATTGTGCAGAAGATCCATGTAGTAATTCATGTGTATATGCATGCCCAGTTAAAGCAGAATCATTATCTCTTATTCTTTCAATTCTACCCTCTCGTTTTCTTTTCCGGGCCAACTTCAACCAATACCATGAAAGTATAAAAAAAGATAAAATTTCACCATTCGTATACATATTTGTCCTGTTAATACAAAAGTCATACAACTATCAAATGACATATAAAGGTCATGCTAATACAAATGCCAATACAAATGTCAATACAAAGTCATACAACTGCCAACAAAAGTCATTCAAAAGTCATACAAAAGTCATATAAATGTCATTCAAAAGTCATACAAAACACATAAGTCAACCGAATAATCCAAACTTTCTCCCAGCATTTCTCACCCACGACTCGCAACTCACCGGCTTAAGACGTAACCAAACTTTTCTAATATCAGCACTTTCACCGAATAACAAAAGAGCTGTGTTATATCTCGGATCTTCTTCCCCCCATTCCATTTTTTCTAGCTTATCCATGAATGCGTCCATTTCATTGTCAATATTATTTTTTTCCACCAACATCTTTGCAACATTGATAATTTCATTCCCAACTTCTCTTAAGTCGTCATCTATTGTTTTCCTACGCACTTCTTTACTACTTTTAGAACTTGCCTTTCGTTTTGACCGGCCAAAGGATTCTTCACTTACAGGTGGGAGCTCTGTTTCCATTTGAGTGCACTTATCATCATCCAACTCATGTTCAAAGAATTCTTCAGCTGGATGAGGAAGTGTAGAAGATGGCCCCCAACTGTGAATGCCAGTCGCGGTCACCCCCTCAAACAGTTTGGTACAAAGATCAGGGTAAGGAAGGGGAGCATGTCTCAACTTTTCCACAAACTTGTTTAACTGTTTAAAAACTTTTATAGATATAATCAAGATACTAAACAAAAAATAATCTTATTAAAAAATATTTCATATTAAAAAAATACATTTGCCTCCGCTTCCCATTCTTCATCACTCATTTTGAAAGTGTTGGTTATAGGATCATAAATATTCCCCGTTTTGTTTTTCAGTTTGACCCACGCCCCATACTTTGACTTTAGGTAATCATATCGATTTCTCATTTGTTTATGGTCAACCATAAAATTATGATAATTTTTTAGTTTTTCTGCAACAACTTTCCATGAGCTTGCTTTAAGGCTACTACCCTCACGACCGTTGTTTGTTATTTCATGTATACATGCTTCGAGAAATGTTTTGTCGACACAATCCGACTTCCAATTAACTCTAGCTTTTCTTTCTGTCATGCCTAGATCAAGAACTAATTTGTTATTTCAAGATAATCACATAACCAATATATACATATACATACACATCTACATACCCATATACATACACATCTACATACCCATCTACATCTACATACCCATATACATACACATCTACATCTACATACCCATATACATACACATCTACATACCCATATACATACACATCTACATACCCATATACATACACATCTACATACCCATATACATACACATCTACATACCCATATACATACACATCTACATACCCATATACATACACATCTACATACCCATATACATACACATCTACATACCCATATACATACACATCTACATACCCATATACATACACATCTACATACGCATACATCTACATACACATCTACATACCCATATACATACACATCTACATACGCATACATCTACATACACATCTACATACACATCTACATACACATATACATACACATATACATACAAATCTACATCTACATACACATCTACATACACATATACATACACATCTATATGCAAAAACATCTACATACACATCTGCAGACACATATACATACACATCTATATGCAAATACATCTACATACACATCTGCAGACATATACATACACATCTATATGCAAATACATCTACATACACATCTGCAGACACATATACATACACATCTATAGGCATATACATCTATATTCATAAAGAAATGATGATTTACCGCAGGGAGATGCTTGGGAGTAGTTCGGTTAGGGTTGTCGCTCGATTAGGGATCGCGCAGGGGGAGAGGGAGGTGCCGATCGAGAGCGCAGGGGGAGGGGGAGGTGCCGGTTGATCGCGCAGGGGGAGGGGGAGGTGCCGATCGAGAGCGCAGGGGGAGGGGGAGGTGCCGATCGAGAGCGCAGGGGGAGGGGGAGGTCGCTGATCGGGCGTAGGGTTGGGAAGGGGGGCGCTGTGTTGGTGTGTTGCAATAGAGAGAAGGAGGTGGAGTTTTGGGTCAGCTTCTTTGTTTTTCAGGTCCGGGTCAGAACAAGTGACTCGGTCAGATGACTCCACGCGAGAATCAAACGGGCTGACCGGGTCAGGGTCAGCCCGGTCAGAAGCATATCAAACACAGCCTAATACTTTTAGCCTGAGTACGATATGAACAATTCTCTTTATTTTTATTTTACTAAGACATATAAGAAATGTGAGGTTAGCTTCATAAGATATTGTTTGTGATAAAAAATGTTAGGGAAGAATTCATGTGCTCTTTATCTCAGCTACTATACAATATTAATATTTATACGATAGTAATATTCAGTAAATCACATACGTACTGCATCTGTTATACATTATATTCGAATTATTTAATCTATTAGAACTTTACCTACGTTCAACTTTTTTTGAATAAAATTTTTCTTATTGGTTTTAATCCTTTTCTTTTTACCTTCAATTTATTACTTTTCTATTAGCTATCAATATGAATATGAAGCACGTGACGTGTCAATAGATATGGGTCAAGTTATAGATTTGAAAACTCTAGACATATCTCATATTTGGGAGATTGTTGAACCCATCTACCAAGTAGGGTTTTGAGACACTTTCACATGTTTTAAACAATCCCTACAAATACACTTAACGAGTTGTGTTAATGGGCAGGAAGAAAAACTGAAAACCCCATCATTAAATATACATATTGTCATGGGCATCATGACATGACAGGGTTTTACAAGCTTTCTCTAAATCCGACAAAAGTATATATATTGGTAAAGGTCTCGTATACTTTTATACCAACAAACTTGACAAAACGAGACCAAAAGTCCAAAACCCACGTGGGTTCAAAAATGATGGGGAGAGGGTGCATATGTTGGTATGTTGTATATATTAATAATTTTTTGTAAGTTAAATATTTTTCTAACATACTATCACATACACATGGATGGATTTAGCCAGGTTTATTAAAGATCTGGACCATCTGGTGAAGGTTTATATTATAGATATGACTTCTCAATACATGGGATACGACCTTGTTGATAGATATGAAAATTTATAAATGGCTATAAAGTAACAAAACAATGACAAGCTAAGCCTGGCGCGGCGATTATGAACGATAGACCTAAATTTGACTGAATGTGTTATAAATACAAGTCGTGAGAAAATAGATTAGACATTATTAAGACAATGATCTATTGAGTTTGTGGAGTCTTGTTGGACTCGGGTTAAAATACAACTCAGTGACAGGTTAATTAAATTAAAGACTAGACCTGTTTTTATCTAATTATAGCACATTAAGATTTTCTTGGGGATTAAGTTATAAACGCTAATTTTCTTCTATCTTACGAGTGAGGCAGAAAGCAATAAAATTATTATCATGGTTGCAGCCTGTGGACGTAGGTCACATCGAACGAACCACGTTAAATCTCGCGTGTTCACCTTTGTTATTATTTTCTCTCGCTGTTTGATTGTGTTTGTGTGTCGATCTACACCCGAAACCCTAACAAGTGGTATGAGAGCTACGGCTCGTTATATACGAAAGAAACACAAGTCAAGAGGAACGTGATCTAGGTTTTGTTCCGGTCAGTAGCCTAGCCGCCACAACCCATCTTTTTGTGATGTAATTGTCGATTGAAACATTAAGAGAAATAAAAAGGAAGTTGTTTGCCTAGGGTTGTGTGTATTCATCAAAAGAAGCAGAAGACTTTTTTGTCTTGGGTGCTTGCTATCTTTCATCCATTACAATAAAAAAAGGCAGGCAGTTAGCTTGTTTTTTATTTATACTAGGTATGATACCCCGACGCGCGTTGCGCGCCTTTAAGACGGAGAAAATTGAACCAAGGCTCAGATAAACGCATATTGTTTCTACCATCATAGCCTTTTTTTAAGCGACATTGAGTTTGTTCTAAATAGCAGACATGGTTTTCCAAAAAATAAACTTTTTGCCTCAGAACTGGGTTTTCGGTTACCATGGCTGCAACACAGGTTGCACGTACAGAACACCATACTTGCCGTCACCGAGTATGCCACGCCAATCAACCACTCAACCATAAGTCATGATAGCAATAACCAAGAAACCAGAGGAATTCGAAAATAAGACCCCAATAATTTTGAACAATCAGCTGAGTAATAGAGGTACACCGTACACGGGTCTCAGATGACGCGTTGCCATCATCATCGACTGATAACACCGACACGTGGTGTATTGTTGATATGGATAGAAAAAGGTTCCGCCTGCCTGCCCTTGGATCTCCGCCGAGAGCCACCGCCATAGGCCGGGTCATGGAAAGGAGAATACCAACCGACCACCGTTTCATTTGGGCAAACAAATCTCAACAATAGCCATGTAAACATTGTGGCAGCGGGCGCGTCACCGGTTAACCGGTATGACAGAGCCTAGGGTTCCCCTTCCCCAAAAAACCCTAACAACCACCGCACACTCACTACGGCACAAACCCTACGACGTTGATGGCGGCTACCGTACAACGTCAAGCAGAGGCCGGTTGGCACATCGAGGTCCCCTGCGACGGCCGGCGGTGGCGGAGGCGGCAGCGGGTCCCCTCTCCCTTCACAACAACCGAAAACCCCTCTCGCATAGGCGGTAGAAGAAGGGACCGGGTGGTCGGAGTTCATCGCAGCAAAACAGAAACCACCCAAATCGCATGTAGAGGCACCGACGGCGTCACGTCGGCCGTAACGACGGCCTACAAGAGCACGGGAGAAGCCGCCCGACGACTTCCACCGGCAACACGCGAACCATCGGTGTAACTGTACGCGACGTAAGACCGTCCCTCGTCCCGAAACCAGGCACCCCTGGTAACAACCGCGACACCAAACCCCAAGCTCTCTCTCTAGGTCTCTCAAAATCGGAGACCTCTCCCCCTAAGGAAACATACAGATGCAAGAGTGGCACGATAAACAGGAACCTCATCAGTAGGCGCTAGACGCCACCAAAGCGATCCACTGGAACAACCGGCGACATCCGACTCGTCGCCCACTCAGATCAATCGGACACCTGAGGCCACCAAAGTAACCTGCAGAGAAGATAAAGGGGCTGTAGGGAGGGGGTTAAAATGAAAACCCCTCAAACATTTGTGGTCAAACCAGTAAAAACCAAAGAATACTGCTCATCGCACTTCTGTTTTCATAATAGGAGAAATATACTAGTTGAATTCTGCCTCGCGCGCTGCGCGAGTATTTTAAAACCGATAATCACCGGTATAACCCTAGTTTCAACCCTTGGCTCAGATCCGGCTTCTCATTATGGCTGGAAACCAAACGTGTTTGCCACGCCAAAACAACGGATTTTTTTTTAAATCATCAGCCATCCTATGTAATACTGCTTTGGCTCAGATCAACTCACGGTGTCAGGCTGCAAACCATCTACATATGGCTGCCACGCCAGGACAACAACATGTTTTTGGTTTGATCATCATTGCCAACGAATTGAAGCCAACACGATGCAGCACCACGACAAGCATAGCTTTGGTTCAGACCTGGTCATTGCTTCTAGCTGCAGACCATCTACCAATGGTTGCCACGCCAGAAAAACAACCTGTTTTTTGTTAGATCATCACAGCCAACAAACAGCGTAAAATAAAGCAAGAATGTGTGATCCAGTGAATCGAAGCCACCAACATCAGGCAGATTCATGAACACATGGAAAACCCAAATCAACATCAAACATTAAAGGTCTGTAAGAATCAAAAACCAGAAACCCTAGATGAAGAACCAGAACCAAATAACCGACACATAAGGCTCAGAATGTGTGCTCGTTGTGGCTGCAAATTGTCATTTGCCGCGCCAAAACAACAAAGCGACACTTACTTTTTATCATCATCGCCAGCCCTCACAACGTATTAGTAACAAACCAAAAAGAGAACAAAGAAAGCAGTGATAAACATTAAACCAAAACCAAGTCTCAAATGACGTGTTCCTCATCATCATCGACACATTCCATCGATGAATTACACATACCCAACCACATGCATAAGCTGATCATAAGGCTCGGAATGTGTGCTCGTTATGGCTGCAAATTTTCATTTGCCACGCCAAAACAACAAAGTCACACCAAATGAGGTGTTGTACAGGATGCATAAAAAATGATACATGCATCACCAACTTGTACACAATGCATCAAGGGTTCAAAACACTATTCATACTATTCATTCTCTTCTATTATTAACATATAGGATAAACACCCATCACCCAAAAGGGACAAAACCTTTAGAAAATATCAAAGACACCGAATCGATTAAGGGCATAACAACCAGTGTGCTAGTTCAACAGCAGCCACAACCAAGCCCCAAAAGTTTCCAGCATTAATATCAACACTAAAAAGATGACTCCCCCACAATAACAATCAACTATACCCAACCCAAAAGGGCAAAACATACCACCACATGCATTACCCACTTGTAGTGAAAGAGATTGAAATCAGGGAGGAGAAGAAGGTTCCACCACCACCACCACCATCGCAAGGAGTGGCAGGGATTAGCGGCCACCATCCGATCCAAAGCCGATCGGAAGCGCGGCGACACACCAACCCTCCCATCATTCTCTCCAGCAAAAAGTATCTCTCTTTAGAAATAATGAAAGAGACAGAAATCAGGGATGAGAAGAAGGCGCCACCACCGTCGCAAGGAGCGGCGTGGTTAAACGACGGCCGACCAACCCATAGGCGGTCGGTATGCATTACCCACTTGTAGTGAAAGAGATTGAAATCAGGGAGGAGAAGAAGGTTCCACCACCACCACCACCATCGCAAGGAGCGGCAGGGTTTAGCGGCCACCATCCGATCCAAAGCCGACCGAAAGCGGCGGCGACACACCAACCCTCCCATCATTCTCTCCAGCAAAAAGTATCTCTCTTTAGAAATAATGAAAGAGACAGAAATCAGGGATGAGAAGAAGGCGCCACCACCGTCGCAAGGAGCGGCGTGGTTAAACGACGGCCGACCAACCCATAGGCGGCCGGTACCGGTGGCAACATAGTGACCTGCCCATCCTTCTCTCTACCCAAAAGTTGCCTCTCTCTAGAAGAAACATTGAAAGAGAGCAGATATCAGAACTTAAATGGGGCATCGAATACCACAACCACCACCCCCGATTGTGTTGTACAGAATGCATAAAAAATGATACATGCATCACCAACTTGTACACAATGCATCAAGGGTTCAAAACACTATTCATACTATTCATTCTCTTCTATTATTAACATATGTATAATTATTGTTTCATCAAACAAAGAATAGAATAAGTATGACAGGTTGGTGTCTTTTGTAACCTCGCGATAGTGAACCATCGGCATTCGATCATAAAGGAACAATAGGTTATAAATTTTTTGTTTGCTTCAGTTTTTTATTGGTCGAATATCGGGTTCGGGTATTTTTTGGCTAATTGGGTTGCTTTTGTTCGTCTGTTTAGCTTGTTTGGTGCAGGAGCGGTTCTCAGGCAGTTTAGCCAGATACTTTTTTGTTGTGATTGTCGGGTATTATTTGTATCCAAGTATTCTTTATATGGTTACCGAGATTCAAAGTCGAAAATTCTCAGGTGCATTGTTGAACTCGTTTGTTTACTATTTTTTAAGACTGAGGAAAAAGTGGTAGCGTTCAATAGAACAACACTCAAGTTCAGGCAGCCGGCCACAGTTGTGTTTGGCACGACTTTCAGTCTTGACTTTATTAGTAAACAGATTGTAGTCTGAGATAATGGCTGAGAGCGGAAAACTTCAGATTGAGAAGTTTAATGCAAACGACTTTGGTTGGTGGAAATGCAAATGGAGGATTTGCTTGTTCAGAAAAGCTTGGATATTGTTTTAGGTGATAAACCAGAAAAGATGGAAGCAACTAAGTGGGAAACTTTAGATAAAAAGACCAAGGCGGTTATTTGGTTGTCACTGACAAAGGATGTTGCGTTCAACATTTTGAAGGAAACTATAGAGAAAGGTATCATGGACGCGTTATCTAATATGTAAGAGAAGCCTTCGGCAGCAAATAAAGTTTTCTTGATTCGAGAGCTGGTTAATACAAAGATGAAAGAGGAAAGTTCAGTTTTAATGCAAATCAACAACATAAACTCAATTTTGTCAAGACTTGGTCAGTTGACATCAAATTCGGGGATGAGATTCAGGCTCTACTACTGTTATCATCATTGCCTAATAGCTGGGCTGGTACTGTTACAGCGATTACTAGTTCAACCAGCGTGTTCACTTTAAAAGGGATTCAGGATATTATTATGGGCGAAGACATCAGACGAAGAAATTTAGGTGAATCCATCAAGTGAATTACTGGATGTTGACAGAGGAAGAAAGAATAACAGAAGTAGTGGGAACAAGAACAGGAAAATGAGTCAGTCTAGGGCTTGAAATGATGTGACATGTTGGAACTGTAAACAGGTTGGACACTTCATGAATCAGTGTCCTAATGATCAAAAGGAAGTCAACACTACAGCAGACTACTCAGATGATGATGCTTTAATTTATAGCGTGAAGAGTCGTGTGGATTCCTGGGTCATGGATTCTGGAGCTTCGTTTCATGCTGCCCACAACAGCGAAGCATTGCAGAATCTAAAAGAATGTGATTTTGGTAAGGTTAGACTGGCAAACAATGATGTTCTTAATGTTACGAGCATGGGTGACATGGATTTAGTTACTTCAGCTGGTTCATGGACTTTGAAAGATGTCACGGTGATTCCTGATTTGAAGAAACAGTTGATTTATGTCGGTCAGTTAGATGAACAGGGAAATGAGGTTTAGTTCGAGAATAAGCAGTAGAAAGTTATTAAAGGGAATCTTGTCATTGCTCGTGGAAAGAAAATGGGTTCATTGTATATGATCAATTTACCGCCTGAAGGAAGTGACGTTCCAGTTCAGAAGAAAATTAAAATCCAGTTCACAGAATCTCATAGGCAAAAGAAGGTTTGCTTTTGCAAGTAAGAAACCTAGAGTCACGAAAAAGATTCAGAGTGAATGTGCATGGAAAAGTTCAAGTAAACCGGTTAGAGGATTTCGTGACAGTGGGAGCACGTGTCATGCTTCAGTTTCAGTTTCTAGACGACAGTGGGTTAAAAGAACTAATATTCTATCCGATAAAATCTCTCGAGAGGATTACTTGCTAAATATGGAGACTGTTTGTTCTCAAGGTGTTTCGGGATCTGGCAGTTTGTTTCAGTAAGAGCCGATAGTAACGAAGAAAAGGTCAGGGGCAGATACAGCCATGACTGATGTGTTGAAGCTCGGGGTAGCTTCAACAGGCCTTTAGGTTAACTGATGAGAAGGCCGCTGCAACCAGAAAGACAAGGAAGATTACAAGAGGTACAAGTGTTTACATCGGAAGGCAGTTTGAAGATGATCGAGCCTCCAAGTGGGAGATTGTTGGGTTTGTGGTGTCTTGTTGGGCTCGGGTTAAAAGACAACTTAGTGGCAGATTAATTAAATTAAAGACTAGGCCCGTTTTTATCTAATTGTAACCCATTAAGGTTTTCTTGGGGATTAAGTTGTAAACCCTAATTTTCTTCTGTTTATAATGTATCATTGTACTTGTAATTCCTTACGAGTGAGGCAGAAAACAATAAAAGTATTATCCTGGTTACAGCCCATGGACGTAGCCTTAGGTCACATCGACTGAACCACGTTAAATCTCACGTGTTCATCTTTGTTATTATTTTCTCTCGCAGTTTGACTATGTTTGTGTGTCGATCTACACCCGGATCCCTAACATGATCCCCACCATTAAGCCTGGTCCAATGGTCTTTACCATTTACATTTCTGAAAAGACTGGTTGGACTGGTTATATAAAAACAAAACCTGGTGCGAAATCAATTATATCATAATCCTGTTACTAGTAACCCATTGCTTAAGGCTTAAGACGAGCTTAAACTTCTAGCTTATATATCCATGTAGGGCTAATTGCTATGAACTACAACGCTTAAACCATGTAGGGCAGGTTTTATTCGGAATGTGACAACATAATATATCAGATAATTTGATATAATGTATGAGTGTATCCATGCATTACAAGATCTGCTATCAAACTTGAATCAGCACCATCAATGACAATAAGCCTAAATGTGCCTTAAGGCATTTATGTTTGACGAAAAGGTAGGGAATTCCAATATTCTGGGATCAAAATCTGCTAATCCAATATGCCCTAAAAGCCAAACATTTTCTACAAAGTGTAAATTCCAAATTTAACCACTAAATTTGGAATCTTGTCGATCGCAAGCTACTAGAACACAGAAATATGAAAGATAAAGCATTAGCTTAATTGATAAAGAAACAGGCAACATGTGAGGCCATATTTACACTTAGAAATTAGAATAAACATGATGCTACAAAGAGTGCATGCATACTGATTCTGTTCTTGCAGGCCAGAAGTACATTCAAATCACTAGTGCCCTAATTCATCTAGCTCTTCATGTATGAACAGCATGAAAGTAGAATTGTAGATATTGACAGTTCGAGACCCCAACCTGTATTTAGGAGTGAAAATTCCTGACACTACCCAAACTCTATGCAAAAACATAAAAGTTTTGGAAGGTCATATCCATCCTGCTTGATTTAATGGGTCGTGTTACGGTTGTCCTGTTTAGCCCTTATAATTTAAATATGTCAACCATTTTGCCAACCGATTTACAACCTATTTAACCCATTTATTACAACCCTTTAACTTGACACAATTGACAACCCTGCCTGCACTTGCCACAGTAATTAGACAAATTGCCCTTGGCATTCTGGCAATTTCATTACCCATTACCAACCCAACATCAACCTTCAGGTCATATATGCCCAATACATTAGTATTACTTAAAAGTGTTATAAAAAGGTATGAAGCTCCAATAATGAATAAAATTGAAATCTTGCTTATTGTTTTGCACTAACTAATACCCTAGTCTAATTGAAAACCAAGAATTCAGGTCCTCAAAACTAGAACTCAAGATTCACACAGAAGTACATAGCACAAACCCCTTGGATATCATCATTTTTAATCCATTCAACTGAAAACTCAAAACCTCTACAGTGCAATTTGAAAATTAGGTTAAACGCGAGTAAATCATAATACCTAAAGCATCAGATTCGTTGAAACACCAACAGTAACACAAATTCAGTTAGTATTATTATTATTATACACAAATAGACAAACACAATCGTATATCCAAACCAAATAACAGAAACCATAAACTCCAATTCCTTATTCAAAACCAAAAGACTATTTCGGTACCGGAGATTGTGACACAAGATGAGCAAGTTGCTGTTGTTGATCAATAAACCTTCGCTTGAGATAGCTTTCGAGAATCTCCATCACAGAGACGAATCGCTTCATCTCGAGAAGCTTTTTGGTGAGTTCCGCCTCTCGTTCCCTAGCTCGTTGCAGCCGCGCCTCTGTCTCCGCTAACCGCAATCGGAGACCGTCGACGGCCGCCGTGGTTACGGCGGTCACCGGCGGAGCTGTGACGGTGGAGGCGGTGGTGCCGTCGCCGGAGTATGGTGGTAGGCGGTGGGAACCGTAGCACATGATGAACGGAGGGTGATCGGAGAGTTTTTGCGTGTGTGTGAATTGAGGGTTTGCGAGAGAGAGTTGTCGAATTGAAGATTGGGGGGCTCTTGATTGTTTGTGTTCGTAAGAATTGCAATTTGCACCCTTGGTAACGAGAGATTGACATTCTCTGCTATATTGTTGAATTATATATAACCAGTTAGTGTTACTAAATCTTAAAATTGATAAATTATTATTAACTTGTGGTTCAAACGTAAGATGAGAGCTTTTTTAGCTTTTAGATTCAAACATTGGTTTGGTGTTACTATCTTTTAATCATTAATATGCCGTTCAAAAAAATTATAACTAGTCAGTAATGACCCGTGCTTCACAGCAGATAGATTTTAAATAAAATTTATATAAATCATAAATAAAAAAACAAACTACAAGGGTAATAAAACGGTTAAAGTAAAGTTCCACCCGGAGGAAATGATGCTATCATACGTCACAGTAACATTCTGTTTATTTGCAAAGTTCTAGCCGCATCATCTTTCAATCTACCGACATGCTTCATACCACCGGCGTTTAGGAAGTTGTGATCCAGTGAATCTGGACCTAATTCAAAACATGTTGCAGATGTGAGACATGATTATTGATTTCTTTGTTTGAAGGTTCATAGACAAAGAAATTATGTTTGTAGCATCCTTCACACAAAGCACCTTATTCATGTGGGAATCCATTTGACGATTTGAGATTTTCCACTACATGTGGATTTTATATGACCTTGTCTAATCCGGTTAATCTTACACATCACAAGATTTTAATTTTAGAACTTTTATATGTATGTCTATCAGTGCTTGTTTGTTCATTCCTCGGTTATTATTATGGATATCCCTTAAATGATCACACTAAATGTTGTAGCAACCTTTTTCTGTTCACGCATTGATACTTTTTAAATTTTGGAATTTTTATTTGTTTTTGCATGATTTGAGTTGTTAATATACTAATCATCTATGTGGTATTTAACTTGGTGAGCTTACAGGGGAATATCTTATTACATCCTAGACTTTAATTTTCTTGTTATGTGCCCATATATTGATTTGTGTTTGAAGGTCAAATTTTATTGATCCACCTGGGTTGAAAGCTATCCAAAGGCAATAAGTAGCATGACTTTGCTTTTGTGATTCTTTAAATTATATCTGAAGCTTGTTCGAGTTACAAGTCTTTTATGTGTATTTTATATTTTACGTAGGAACATCGTTCACAAAATCACATAAACACTTTATTGATAAAGTACTTTGATTATAATACGAAAGAAACAAAAATACTGATTACAGTATTTATAAGAAACACCAAATCAAACAGCGAAAAAGAACTATGACTGAGCATTTCTGTTGAAAAGAGGTCCCTTAAAACAGATTTCGGGCCACCCAGTTGAATCTCGTCTGTCTCCCAGGGTACAACAGCAGGAGCAGAAATACTGCCAGAGTCAGCCTAGCACCTGAACCAGATACCTGAAACGAGAGAAGAAAGTTGCAATAAAGTAGGGAAATCTTCTTGTTTTGTGTTGTGAAACATGTAAAGTGGTATTCTACACAAGACACCAGGTCTTGTATATATGCTGTGAATTATGAAGCAGTTACGAACTGAAACATCAAAGGTCCCCTGCGTTAAGGCATGAGTTATTAATAGTAACATAAACAGACTGTCTGTTATACCACAGGAAGTCCAGCAGTCGGTCAGCACTTCAAAGTGCGTCATCAAAGCGCCACATTGCGCCCATCGCCCCGTGCGCGTGCGCTTTGGGTGCTTCGCACCCTTATGCTTGACCTTGGGTGTCCCTCAACATATATGGAAACAATCCCTTGGAAAATCTCACTTATAAACTCATTTATATTTGATCATTCCACCAATGTGAGACAGCAACTTCCACTCAGTTTTTCACAGTTTTTGTGTTTCAACCACACAACTTCAAGCATCAATATCTCATTCATCTTAGCTTTATTTTGGACACGGTTTGGTTCGTTGTGTTCCTCCCTCTCAGGAGAACACATACGAAATAGTTTGGTAATTAACTATAACAAATACAATTAATAATTAATGTTCCAAAATGAGTGAGAAATCACGTTTATCCTCACTAAATTTCCAACATTTTATGTGTTTTGTATAAGCACTAAATAAAGCCTAAACCGTAAAATTAACTGTTGTAATGGTTCTGTTAGGTTTCGGTTTTTGATATTCTCAAGATTTAAGCAAAAAGACCATAAAAAATGGCCTGTGAACATTCCTACTTAGATTCTTCTGTTCATAATTAAAGGCACGAACTTATCTTCTCTATACAAATGATGAAATGGAATGTTAACTTATGACTCGAACTGATTCGTGTTAGTTTTAAAGCTCTATTTTAATTAACTAGTTGGTTTCTCCCCCGCGCTTCGCGGCGGGTTGAACCGATACCTGGGTAAGTCGGGAAAAGGCTCGGAAATGCCTGTTTGTTGTGACTGCAAACTAACCGTTTACCATGCCATAACAACAATGTCAAAGGCCATTTTTTTTATCATCATCGCCTATCTCTAAAGTACACCAAATTGGTAAATATTTTTCATAATTACACCATTTGATAAAAAACTCTTTAAATTCCACCTAAAACAATAGAAGGGCTGTTAAAAGGTTTTCTTAATATGGTACATTCCTTCTAATTGTGGTCTTAAATTCAAGACTAATGGAGATGCACTGATGTACTAACTTCCTTTAAAAACTACCATCCTAGAGCCCTAAGATTCCGTACTCGAGTAACAAAGATGATCGGCCCATCAATGTGGTCTTAAATTGTGGTCTTAAACTCTTTAAATGCCTGTTTGTTGTGACTGCAAACTAACCGTTTACCATGCCATAACAACAATGTCAAAGGCCATTTTTTTATCATCATCGCCTATCTCTAAAGTACACCAAATTGGTAAATATTTTCATAATTACACCCATTTGATAAAAAAACTCTTTAAATTCCACCTAAAACAATAAAAGGACTGTTAAAAGGTTTTCTTAATATGGTACATTTCCTTCTAATTGTGGTCTTAAATTCAAGACTAATGGAGATGCACTGATGTACTAACTTTCCTTTAAAAACTACCATCCTAGAGCCCTAAGATTCCGTACTCGAGTAACAAATATGATCGGCCCATCAATGATCCAAATAAATGTTAAAAAATCTAAATATCTTGTCATAATTATTAAAGGATAAATATAAATTACAGAAATATCTTTCCATTATAAACAGATATTACATTCTTCTTGAGACTTCCCAAAGTATACACTTTAGCACTTATCTCTAAAATAAAAGAAAGAATTGTGTATTTACAATATATTTAAATTAACTACCTTATGGGCTACTTTATTCTAGCAACTCTAGTATACATATTGAATGTAATATCATATGGAAAATGTCATACTTTACTGGTTTAACATGCCAAAGAAAATGCTGCTGTACTTCTTTAACTCTCTGATGCATTTGCAAGTACCTTCTTTTCGGGATCGAAAGAAGAATGTTTTTCAGATCCGGAATATCTTTCTCGGGTACAAAAACCGCAAATGATTCCCAATCCAAAACTCAAAAAACGGAGGGACAAAGTTATCGGATATGATCACGGGAACACATTCATAGAAAATGGCCTCCACAACTCTCGGACTGTTGACTTCAGAACCTTTGGCACATATACAGAACTTGCAGTTTTTCATGTAGTTAACATAGTTTTTGTCATCTTTGACTTTGGAACTTTTTTAAAGATTTCATATCAGGGTCTTTGTTTTCCCAGTGGCATATTAAAAAACATGTTGAGTGTTTATTAGTTTTATCACTAACTGATCAAGTGGGTTAAGGTAAATGATTTCACTAAAACCAAAACAGGCAAAATGGGTCGAACCAGTCAAACAGGTTGGAAGTTACTGAAGAGTGTTTAAATACATACAACCTACTAAATCGCTTTATTAAACAAAAGGTTAGATTGTTTTTGCAATAATAGTTTTTGTAATAATATCTAGTTTTGCAATAATATAGTTTTGTAATAATATCTAGCATAGTGTACTATAGTAATTCATAAATTTGCGAAGAAAATTTGTTTATGGGTCCACCTTACCCGACCAACCCATTTCAACCGCACTCTAAAACTGCCCTTTTTGACACACTTCCCATCCCATCCTCTTAATCGTGCTTAGGGAAGTACAGCTTACCCAATCATGACAGGCAACAAAAAAATGGTCCGCCCCGCCGGTTCTATTCCAGAAACCATATCTCCCTGAGATCATGTCAATGTAGTTCTTCAGATACGGTACCACACTTTCCCAATCATAAGAGTTGGGGGCTAAAGTTGCTTTCAACAGTTTAGAGCTGTAAGGAATGTAATACAAATGGGCTTGTTTCGGGTTTTTTGTAATAAATTGTTTGCTTGATTTCATTTGCATCATAAACCTTCCCTCAGATGCATATATTCCCTTCATAACCGCCTCTGGCTGGTGAAATATGGGTTTTTCACCTTCTTGGTAGATGTAAACTTTGAGTGTTTTTCCATTAATTCATAGCTCCTATATCAACGGAAATGAAAATGCAAATTGAGACATCTTTTTTACTTTGATCAAAGGAAATAAGTAAATTTAGCATGGAAATATGTGTAAAAAGGACACATTGCAGCCAAAACCAGAGTCATATATGTTATAATTGCAAGGTTAAGTGTTTAACTTTGTAGTTCGACTAAAAATTGAGACATCTTTTTTACTTTGATCAAAGGAAATAAGTAAATTTAGCATGGAAATATGTGTAAAAAGGACACATTGCAGCCAAATCAGAGTCATATAGTTATAATTGCAAGGTTTAAGTGTTTAACTTTGTAGTTCGACTAACAAACATGTTTGCTGTTAGGTAAATGCTAAACACTTCTATTCAATGTAGAAGCATATTAACTAAATCAACAGTATCAGTAACTTGTAATGATTGGGATGAGTCAAAGATTATTTTAGTTTGGAAATTTGTCATAAAGTAGAGAAATTGCTATTAGTATCGCAGAACTCATGCCCATTACATATTCTATTGAAATTTTTCTGGGACAAATAGAAATAATATCATATGGTCTTGTACCATTATATAGATTCTACAAATGCAAGTTTCTAGTAGCCATATTTGCCTTTTGAACTAAAAGTAAAGGTCAAACACACCAAAAGCACTTGAAATATAGTATGCTTACCTCCTAAATCTTGAAATATTACGGAACACAGAAGGATAGAGGTTATGATCATCTTCATTGAAAGAAGCATTCTCAATTTGCAGCTTTGCATTCAGTAATTCTTGATCAGCTCTTGAAGTCCACAATTGATTCTATATATATAAGTGGAATCGTGTAAAGAACTAACAAAACAAAAATCAGCATAAAAGGGTCAAGAAACTTATGTTAAAACTTAAAAGGCCCAGTTTCACATAAAAATTCCCAAGAAGCAATATTTAGGATTTTCCATACCATGGAATAAGAAGAAGCACGGCTGTGAACTAAGATATCACGCATCTCAGAAATTGATACTACTTTCAGCATTTGCTTCTTTTGCTTCTTACGGGGACTTTCAATCACAGCAGATAAATTGACAGATGGCAAAATAACTGATGATTCATTTATCGTAAAATTATGAACGGCATTTGATGCAATTTTGTATGTTTCAGACATGTTGGAATCTAAGAGATTTTGAGGGGCTGTTAAAGCAGTAGTAGTAGCACTATACGTAGAATAATTGTTGCCATTACTGTTAGCACCATAGGTTATGTGAGACATGCTAGCAGAAAATATAGATGATATAACACCACCATAAGGTAATTCAAGATATTGTAAAACTATGATAACAGCAAACACCACTCCCCCAAAGTATGCCAATCTCTGAGTTCCCACTATAAGCTGAAATTCATGGCCCATTTGCATTTAACTTGCTCGCCAAGCAACCTACCCTGTTATCCCTGCAATATTTCAAATATTCACCTAAGATATATTACTCATAAGCTTGTAACTTGTTACTATTAACCAAAAATCACACAAAATTGAAGCATTACCAATGTTTAGCCATCATGCTGCAATATGTTTACACAATATAACCACAAATGCATTGAAGAAGGCTCAATAACAGGATCATATACTGAAGAATAAATTGACAGCTTAATCTGATATCATAAGTTTGCAACTCAAATTTCACCATTAATCAAGCATAACCGACAGTTATCTGCTTATTCCATCACAATAATAACAAAAACAAAAAGAAATCAATCAGCACGAACTACTTTATATCCATTTGAATCACAAACAGAGTAACTATATATGGATTTTACACTTTTCTAGAATAAATTGTTTGCGCCAATGAACTACGTAACTGAAAACATATCAATTTTGCATCAATCGATACAAATTATAAACCCTAGGAAATCTAATAATAAAATTCAAGCTACAAAACTGAAACTACACTTATCAGTAAGCTAATTTACCGTAGAATCGATTTATGAACAGCACCTGTAAACGGTGAAGCTTCCTCAATCAGCAGATTCTCTTGAGGTCCCTCGGCGGAAAATCAAGAAACGGTGAGTTTCTGAGCTTTCGTCGTTGGACGACGATGGTTTAAGGGGGGTTAGAGTTGAGGTCAAATAGAGAGGGTTGGGGCGGTGGATAGCCGACGGTGAGGTGGTGGATGGCGACGGTGAGGCGGTGGATAGAGGGAAAAGAGGGGACCTTGCGAGACCGAAGAGATCGAAGATTGAGCAGGTGGAGACCGAAGAGATCGAAGATTGATGACGGTGGGCGGTAGACGACACCTGATCTTGATGCGATGGTGGTGCCGGAGCGAGGTGGCAGGAGGTCGCCATACGGGTCGGTGGTGCGGTGGCTCCGCCGAGGGCTCCGTGGCGGAGGAGGGTGGTGGTGGAGCTGCTTGCAGGTGATGATGGTGATTGCAGGTGATGATGGCGGTAGAGGTGGAGCGATGGTGGAGGTGGGTGGTGGTGTGACGGTGGAGATGGCCGGGTGTTGGTGGCAGGAGGTGAAGAAAAAGGGAAGGCATTGTATCACTATTTAATGAATAGTGATATCAGTTGTTTTTTCATATTATATGTAATAAATGCATCAACTTATCTTCCTAATACAAATGATGAATGGAATGTTAAGGTTTAAACTAGTCACTTATGACTCGAAATGATTTGTATTATCTTTAAAGCTCTATTTTAATAATCATGACGTTTTTCTAATACCATATATTAGTTCATCGTTTTAATATGCATATAGAAGCAACTTTACTTTTAATAATTCTTTTTTTTTCAGCCTATCGAGTTTGAACAAAAATTTATAATTAGATTTTTTAAAAACTTAATGACAAAATAATGATTTTTGGAGAGACATTTTTGACGTTTCACCCATTCTATAAGTCAAAAGTTGTTTTAATAAACAATTCCAAATACCATCAAAGTATAACACAAGTTGAGTGAGAAATGAAAGAAAGATAAACATAACACTAATATAACACGTTAAGAATGGAGTATAAGAGTAATGCTTCAATTAGCTCTATATATGAACAATGGTCTCCATATTTGAAGAACCAAAACCAATTTATTTTCACCTAATTATATTTCAAAGAAAACCCTCCAATTAAAAACTAATTTAAATATTAATTACAACCAACCCCTTAATCACCCTTTTCAT
This sequence comes from Flaveria linearis, assembly GCA_024085815.1. Classification (NCBI taxonomy): domain Eukaryota; kingdom Viridiplantae; phylum Streptophyta; class Magnoliopsida; order Asterales; family Asteraceae; genus Flaveria; species Flaveria linearis. The sequence goes on along the minus strand of CM044016.1, from coordinate 26,338,373 downwards.
ACTCCAACACAACTACCAATGATTTCACTTCACTCCTCCCCTCGGCTCACAGCTCTGGCTTTGAGCCACGCCACCACATCCCCAAACACCGCCTCCACGTCATCATCAGCTTCACCAATCAGCTGATGCCACATGCCGGGGTATATGTTCATCGTCTTATCCCTACTGGGGGCGCGTGCATACAACTCCTTCACACATTCCGGATCACACACAATATCATCGCCGCCGTGAACGATCAGAAACGGCACCTCCACCTCCGTGAACCGCCGCTGCACCTCCCGGCATATCCGCAACAACTCCTGCGCCGTGGAGGCGCGTGGCCGAGCCACCGACCGCCGCGGACTCGCTATCGCCAGCTTCCGTTTCCACTCCACTTTAAACGACACCTCCGGAATCGAGCCGCGCGTGGGCACCACGCGCCACGTCGGAACCAGGGCGGCGGCGATGGACAGAAAGTGCTCCAGCGGCCACGGCGGTTTGTACTTGTCGCTGATGCCGCACATGGCGCCGTTGAGGACGAGTCCGTCGTAGGGTTTCCCGGCGGCGTCGCGGCGGAGCGTGATCAAGAGCGCGATGGCGCCGCCGAGGGACTCGGAGTAGAGGAAGGAGGAAGCGACGGCGCGTGCTGGTCACGGAAGTTGTTGAAGAAGGAGATGCAGTCGTCGACGACGGGGTTGATGTCGGGGATGTGGAGGGGGAGGCCGTCGGAGAAGCCGTGGCCCTGGTGGTCGATGGCGCAGACGGCGAACCCGGCCTTGGCGAGGTGGACGGAGGTGAGCTGGACGAACCAGCTGGACTCACCGGAGTAGCCGTGGACGACGCAGATGACGCCGGAGATGGTGGCCGGAGGGAGAGGGGTCCATGACTGCGTGAAGAGTTTGAGGCCTCGAGGGTTTGTGAAGTGGCCGGTGGAATGGCTGACGTTGTGACGGTGGTAGAATTGCTCCGGCGTTAGGGTTCCGAAGGGGCTGCTTTCGTTAGCCTCAGCAATTGGGTGCGCCATAGTTAATGGTGGTGGTGACAGTGGTGGTGGTTGTTGGTTTATAGGAGGGGGGTAGGAGAGAGGTTAGTAGAGCGTTGGGGATAGTACGAGGCATTAATAATTGTTGGGTGGGAGAGGAGTAGAGGACCAATGACCATGACATACGCTTGCTTTTAAATAGATTATATTATTAAGATTCATGTTTATGAATTATTGTTTGGATAATTATATACCATCACTGTTGTCATTGAGAAAAAAGAAGTGCAGGTAAGGGGAAAAAGGGATCTGGGTGTGTAACTGTGTTTAGTCTCTTTGCTGGAGAAACGCTTAGTAGTAGGTAGCTTAGAATATGCTTAGAAGACATAGGGTTCAAGTGACCTGTTTTGAGGAGACTAGATGAAAGGGAATAAATAAGCTGAGTTAAAGGATATGAAATATAATATTCATAGTTGAACGGGGTAAAATATGAAGTGAGTTTTCTAGTTGTTAAGGAATTATAAGGGTAATGTGATGGAGGTGAGAAGATGTAATGATAAGATCATGCTAGAGAGTGGTGCTAGGAGAGGAAGTAGTGGCATTGTTAGTGTTTATGCGTCACAAGTGCGCTCAGGGAAACATGAGAAGCAAGAATTTTGAGATAATGTGGGAGGTCAAACTCGGTATAGGAGGATATATTAATTGCTACATTACTTAAAGATGATGATGACTTTACGTTAGTGTATGTGGGTTTTGAAAATGTCATAGCCCATGAGTTAAGAGTTTTGAACTCTATGTTTAGATAGAGGGACTCCTACTTGATCACATTAGCAGTAAGAGGCGCAAAACTCATTGATTATTACTTGATACGGCGAGGAAAACATAACCGGTTGTTAGTCTGCAATGTCATACATCAAGAGAAAATGTGACTCGGTATTAATTGTGGGTAGCCAATATATATGAGAAGGAGGGTGCTGGATGAGAAGAGTAAAACTAAACCCAAGATTATTTGAAAGATCACAACATTCAAAAGCAAGGTACTCTTCAGAGGTATATTTGGAAAACATGAAGGTGCAAACAAGATGTGAGAGAATATGACGAAGAAGATATGAAGGAGACTCTCAGGATCACCATGGGAAGGACATAGTATGGTCGTGGAATGAGGATGTTTAAGCCATGGTGAGAACAAAACAATAATGTTTTGGAGATTTAGGAAATTTTCAAGGTATGATGATGTATATGAAAGAGTAAGCATGAAGGATAACAATGTAGGGGTCATGTAGGAGGCAAAAAAACGCGGTGCCGACGGCAAAGAATAACAAATATAACGAGATGTATAAGCGCTTGGAAACTATAAGAGGGAACATTTATATGTTCAAGATTGCTAAAGCTAGGGAGCGGAGGAGACGGGATCTAGGAACCGTAAAGTTCATGAAGAATGAGAATAAATTAGTGTTATTTGACGAGAAAGACATCAATGTGTGATCACAAACTTATTTCCATAATCTTTTTAATGGCAACGATAGTGATAAACAAGATCCCAATAACTCACCTATCCAATGACAAGTAGGGGTGTTCATAAACCATCCAAACCAACTGAACCGATAGCTAATTGGCGTGTTTCGCCCGTTTGAAATATATCAATCAAACCATATAAGTTTAATCGTTCCTACAGTATACAAATGGCCGATTTGTGGTTTGGAATGTGGAATGAGCCGTGTAAATTGGATTGGCCATGTACAAGTTTAGATATATACATATACACACACATATTTTATGTATTTTCCTCTTACAGTAATTGTTATCGGTACAATATGTTATTAGTTTTGGAGCATTAAACTTCTCAAAAGCTATAATTTAATATGACCATGGTCATATAAACAATAGTAGGGTTTTAAGCGAATTACAATAACTAGTTTAAGGCTACCTAAAATATTTTCCTAAATGTAGTATTCAATTGCTTTGTATTATGACCATCAAATCGTCAAAATTGAACAATCAAAATGTTAAAACCGAACCTCCAAACTATGTTTATCAATACCATATATCGATGGTTTGTTCAAAAATTTCGGTCGAACTAAACCATGAACACCCCTAACGACAACAAAGGAAAAAGTGTTACGGTCACGGTATCCTAAAAAGGTGGTAGAGAGAGCTTTTAAGAAAATGATAAGGAAGAAGGTGCAATATGTTCCAAGTAGGCCAAGGGTTTCATCACAGTGGGGTGGTGGGTTTTCCTTAGAATGATGGGCGAGCAGGGTCACTAACGCTATATGTGTTCGCGGGCGTGGGTGTCCTTTCGCCAATGGGTTTACCCCGGTGACGGGCTTAAAAAATTATTTGTGGCCATTCAAATAAAAAATAAGGAAGAAGGTGGTAAGTCCAGGCAACATACCTATCAAGGTGTGAAAATGTTTGGGGAAGAAGGGGTATGGTGGTTGAAGGATTTGTTTAATAGTATATCCAAAACTAGATGGATGATGGATCAATGCGTCACAAGTGTTGTAGTTTCATAGTATAAGAGGAAAGGTGATGCTCAATGCTGCAGTAACTACATGAATGATTAAGCTACTAAGTCATATTATAAAATTACGGAAGAGAGTGATTAGGGCAAGAATGAAAAAGAAACTCAAGTAACTATGAACCATGAAGGCAATTCACATCCCTAAAGCTTGATGGGAAAATATAGTAAGAAAGGTAACTTGTATATAGTGTTCATTAACCTAAAAAAATACTCATAACAATGTTCCTCGGCTATAGACTTGATGATATAAGTATGGTGTGGCTAAGAAAAGTGTTCGATTACCTGTGGGGAATACATACTTCTTTCCAGTAAAGGTAGATCTTCATCAAGGATTTGCACTGAGATCGTTTTTGTATAGTGGTCTTAGACGAGTTAACCAAGCCGATTCAAAATATCATCATGTGATGCATGCTTTTCACTATTAATATTACGTTGATGGTGGAAAACAAGCAGGGTATGAAGAAAAAGTTAGTGGAGTGGCAAGCAGTTTTAGAGTGCAAGGGATTACAGGTTCATTACATAATACACTATAATTTTAGTGAAGAAAATGATAACGACAACAACTAGATTACTATTAAGAGATAGGAGGTACCCTAAATAACCATTCCAGTATCTTGGATAATTCATTCATAACAATAGAGATATTGACTACGATGTTACTAACTCATCATGTGTAAGCAAGCTGATGCAAGTATAAAGTAGCCTTAAGTGTTTTGTGTGACAAGATATTTTTGTAGAAATATGTTTCTTCTGTAGAATTTATAATTTGAAAATAACATGTAAACATGACTAAAGTGAAAGAAAAATCAATACTAGAAAACACAAATAAATTTATTGGTTTGGGTGGTTGTTAACTAGCCTAGGTTACATCCACTCTTAAAAGTTTATTTCACTAAAAATTCTCACTTGCCTTTACAAGTTTCTCATTAATAAGGTAGTATTAATCTCTTTGCTTTTCACTAATCAAGATAAAGGATCATGCTTACATAGTGATAGACCAATATTTTTCATGAGGGTCTAAAAACTTTTATGGGCAATAGATTCAAACAGGGCCGGAAAAACTTGGTGAGGTTGTCCACTGACATCACTACCATTGATTGCAGCTCCAACGATCTTTCCCGTCTACCCTCCGTCTCTATTCTCTCTTTTATAAAATATTTCCACTATTTTCGGTTATGTTGAGGATGAGGTTGGTGTAAAAAAATTTTAAGTGTAATAAGAGAACCTGAATCTCTTAACACATGGGTCAATATAACTTTTTGTGTATCTTTAGCTTATATCCTAACCGAAAAATTGTTTTAAGGAAAACTTTAACTCACCATTCATAATATTTTTCACAACTTGTAATATAATAAAAATAATTAATTGGGTTAGAGCATTCACAGTTCCTTCCCCTTTTTATGTGAGTGTGTACCATATATCATAGAAAATGATTGTAAGTGGTTGTAAGTGAAAGAGATAGGAAATTTATACGGGTTGTACATTGTTTCCCATATTTGGGAAAACACGGAACAACCTCCAAAATTTTTTTTAATATTTTCTAAACTAGTTGTGAGTGGATGAGAGAGAAAAAGTAATGATAAAGGTATGGAAAAATATTATTTAATTAGAAAGAAGATTAAAATATTAGTGATTTTTAGTGTGATTATAAGGACGACGATGGAGGATGAATTGTGAATACTTTTACGTTGTCAGTAATAATAATGATTTTATTTTCTAGTACCTTTTAATATTATCTTAAAGAAATAATCAATAGCAAAATGTTCTTGTTTTTAAAAATGATAGAAATAAGTATTATATAAATAATAAATGGTAAAACAAATAATATTATCATTAATAGAAAAGGTTATATAATATAACAAGAGAAAATTGTAAAAATAGTCATGTGATTTGATCATATTGTAAGTTTGATTCTCAAATTTAAAAATTTCAAATTTAGTCCAAACATTTGGAAGTTTGTTGCAAATTTAGTACCCACCGTTAGTATCCGTTAGTTTTTAACGATATGGGGATTAATATGCAATATGACCAAACCATAGATACTAATCGTACAATTTGCTTAAAAAACTAAAAAGATTTGAAAATCAAATAAAATTTAAAAGAAATTAAAATCAAACATAAGAAATTCAAATAAACATCGATAATAAATTTGAATTATTTTTAGAAAATTAAAATAAAGGTTAAAAATCAAATCAAATTCAAAACTAACTAAAAGTAAAAAATAAAACATATGTAAAAAAAGAAGTGAGAAGGAAGTGAAGACTGATTTCTTTTGAATACAGAGAAGACATGTTTTCCCTAATCAACTTTTACCTAAAGCTGACCTACTTTCTACTGTAACTCTAAAGACTCACCAACTTGTATAAGTTGGTGAAAATGTCCATGCTTTTGCAACTGTAGATTAAGGTTTAGAGTCTGTAACTTTCTACTTTGTATCTTTATCCTTTTTGTAATATATTAGGATATAAGTTATGGCATGTCATAGTCATAAAGTTAAAAGACAATCTGCCTTTTGACTGTACATTGATTTGTTGTCTAGAGTAGTGTTTCCAGCTGGCTTTCAAAGTATAGCCGTCTGTAGGATGTAGTATAAAGTATCTCATGTTCTTGTATTTTATCTTATGCTTTGTAACACTTGTAGTAGAACTAGAGGAAAATATACAACATTCTTGAAAACCATACTCAACTTGTTCTTTTGTTTTATCTTATTACTTACTTGTGTTCTTAGTATCTTCTATATAAACCCAGTTCCATATTTGATCAGTTAAGTGTTCTAACACTCTCTTCATTGTGAGACTGATTATATTGACCACCCTTAACCGGTCCTGTAATTGGTATCAGAGCATTTCAGGCTCTTGATTGTAAGATCTCACCATCTTAAATCCTCTCAGTTTCACAAATCACTTAACATCTCAAATGGCAGCTATCGCAAAGGCTGATATGGAAGCCGGTATCATGACAAAATCTCCACTGATCACTCTTGATGATTTTGATACTTGGTGCCAAAGGATGGAAGGATTCATCAAGTCTCAAGACAGCATGATGTGGGGATCTGTTGTTTCTGGACCTCATCCACCATGCACCTCTTTAGCTACTCTTGGAGGTGTTATGATACCAAAGGAAGTGGCTGACTACTCTGAAAAAGACTGGAAGAAAATAGATGTACATCAGAAAGCCATGACCACCTCCAAACTGCTCTTCCAAACTCTATATACAGAGGCTTCAAGAAGTGTAAGACTGCTAAACAACTATGGGATGTACGGAAGCTTATGCATGAGGGGTCCACTAAAGCAAAGGAGAACAGGAATGATCTCTTGAAGCAACAGTTTGAGAATTTCACCTTCAAGACAGATGAAACCATGACTCAACAATATTTCAGGTATGTTGAGATTATGGATACTTTAATGGATCTTGGAGTAACTTTTGAGAACAGGATATTGTGAGAAAGTTCATATCCTCTCTTCCTAGACAATGGACACACTATTGTGTGGTCATCAAGAGGACTGAGAACCTCAAGACCCTTACTCTCACTAAGTTATATGGTATTCTCAGTGGCTACCAGATGGAGATGAACATGCAAAATCCATCTGGTAACTCTAACAATCAGCAGAGTTCAGCCCTTCATATGGTTGAAAGAGAATGAAGAGAACCACATCATCATCTCATCTGCTACCCTTATAACTCACAAAAGGGTCATTTTATCACCTTCCCAGTAACACCAAGGGAGAGTGATGTGTGTGAAAGGTATATATATTTTGATAAAGATTTTCCGCACAGATTCAGTTTTAGTTGGTTATTACCAATACTAAACTACACATACAACAAACAAGTGTACCTGTCGTGTGGTAATATAGTGATGGTTAGAACCGAGTATCAATCCGTGGACATACCTAGCCTACTCAACAACCTTAATGATTGACTGCCAGATTATATTTTTGTTTGAGAAAATTATAAGTTGCACTGATGTAATAAAGATTTTTAGGGTTTAAAAATAGTAAGTAAAATAAAGTAAACGTAAGATTGAAACTTTTGGATTTAAAACTAGGGAATAAAGGCTATCATCCTAATTAGATTACTCTTATGTAACTGTGATGAATTGGTGGTGTGATTAAAGATATTGATTAATGTAATTATGTTAATGTTTATAAATGTGAGCTGGCGCGATTTCTCGTCTATCCGCTTTGTAGTGACTAGGACCTCATCAGGATGAGACTTACTGAATAAATCAAAGCCACTAGTAATGTAGGTAAATCTTCTGTGACCTTTTGACATACGATTTCTGAAAACATAACTTAATGTTAAAAAGAGAGTTGATCAGGTTCCTTTCTAACATACCATTAATTTTAGAAAACCATAACAATTACTGTAGAATTCTCAGACTAATAAAAGGGAACCCGTAAATGATTAGAAAGTTAAGGTGATATGATTTCTAATAACCATTTCTAGTTCATTAGCCATATATTTATTATGAAGACCGATTTCACGAATAAAAATTAGTTATACGTTTTTCAACCTTGTATGACATTCACACTTACAAATCATAAGGTTATAATTTCTTGTTCAAATGTAGATGTTACACATCAAAAGTTTTCCCAAGATTACCATAACATTAACATAACATAAATCACACCATTACCTCATCACAAATTACATAAGTTTCATCCAATTCGGATGATAATGAGAATTTAGCTCATAATGAGCTTGAACATAACGACAAGTAACATAGAAGTTAGATATGAAATCATTGGTGAAATGGAACAATCAAACCGGTGATCCACAATGGATGATGCTTCGACAATCCCGATCTTCTTTCAAGTGTTGTACGCACCTCCGAGCCTCCAAATGATCTTTAAGTATTGATTCCTGAGAGAAATCAGCAGAGTAACTCACCCACCAAAAGCTTGCCCAAATGGTGAACTTAGGCTCTATTCATAGGCTTTCTAGAGTGTTTTAAGCACGGCCCCATGCTAGTACAGTGCTTAAGAAAGTTGGTCGGCTCGTACGGGCAGAGAGTGTCGGGCATGACCCCGTGTTAAATAGGGCACAGCCCCGTGTTTGAGGTGGGCACGACCCCGTGACTCATTGGGCACGGCCCCGTGACGCTTTTGGGGGGACAGTATTTTTTTGTCCTGTCAGATGTCCAAACACGGGGGTGTGCTAATTTAAGCACGAGGTGAGTTTCAAGCAAGTCATGGGGGCGTGCTTAATAAGGCACGGCCTCATGCTTGGACTCCACAGCTTGGATTTCTTTAATTTCTTGTCAAATATGCTTTTTTTGTCCATCTTGCCCTCTTTAACACCTAAAAACATAATTTAACAATTTTAAGTACATAATTATCATTTTAAGGGAGACATTGAGGAATAATTGATGTGCTTTTGATAGAAATTTTATGTATAATTTAGCGCACATCAGAGAGCTACATCCAAGGAAGCCCATTTCAAGATACAGGCTCATTACAAGCCTTTGTGTCTACTGATGAAAGCACAGGAAAATTTCTCTTCACCCTTGAAGATTTGGACTGTATCCATCCAGATGACCTGGAGTACATGGAAATAGTCCAACAGGTGGCTCTCCTCACTCATAGAGCCAAGAAGTTCTACAAGAGGATGGAGAGAAAGTTTCCTAGCAATGTATCCAGTGGAAAGTTTGTACTGGACAAACAAAAAGTGAAGTGCTATAATTGTAATCAGATGTGACACTTTGCTAGGGAGAACAAGGCACCAAGGACAAATGGTGGCCAAGCACAACCCAAACCAAACTACACTAAGGGAGCTTCACACACTGAGAAGCCCAAGCAACAAACTACAGTTGCTGTTGAAGAATAAGGCTTTGATTGGACTTTCCAGGTTAAAGATGCATCTCCAAACCAAGCACTGATAGCTGATCATGAAGAAGCCAAGGTATTAGAACATCTTTGTACCCCAGAATGCATTGCTAAAGTTAATAGATATAGGTCTATAACTTAGAGATGGGATCTAATCTTAAGTCCTTAAACATCTTAAAAGCTTATTTCAAAAGAGCTTAAAATGATTACAAACTTAAAATAGAAGATTTAGAGAAAACCATTTCCACTCTTAAGCATGAACATACAAACTATAGGACTCAGATCAAAGATCTCATCACTAAGTTAACTGAATGACAGGCTGAGCTTGTGATCAGCAAAAGTAGGGCAGAGAAATGTGTTCTTGAAGAAGATACCTTCAAGAACATAATATCCTCATCCTTGCATGCAAAAGTGTATTATCAGAACAAGCAGGGACCAGGATTTAGTGAGATAGCTCTTCCATACACTCTATTGTCTGTAATATCTCCTAGGTGTGAAACTTGTCAAGATGATATTCTTTCATAGACCCCATTAAAGAAGAGCATGAAGAAGAGATAGTGAAGGATGGATCTGAGATGAGTGAAGAATATCATCCTAACAAGGGTCACTATTCTCCTAAGGAAAGGAAGAAATCAAGGATGACAAAGTCTAAGAGGAAGAACTTGATCAGAGTAGCCAAAAGAAGATCAAAGAAGGCTCAAGAGATCAATGCCACCTTTAACTCCAAGCAAAAGCAAGTCTTTATCTTTGCAGGGTTTGAAGTAGTGAAGACTGGGGACTCAACTCTGAACTCTAGTACTAAGAGTTCAAGTTCATATCTAACTCATCCATATGAAGAAATAAAGGTTGATCAGCTATGTACCACTGCTACACAGCTTGAACCATCCACCTCCAAGAGTAAGTCTCATCCTAGGAAGCTTGATGCAACATCTATAAAGATGAAGATGAAGATGGAAAATGATCAATCTCAGCCTTCTATTCACAAGAAGTCTCTCAGAAGAAAAGCAGTTGATTGCATTATGTGTGTAGTACTTCTCATCTTGCTAAGGATTGTATCTACAATCCCAAAAGTACCATCCACATAACCAAGAGGAAAACTTTTGAGAAGAAAAAGAAGAAGAAAGCTTTGGAAGAAAAATATCTTTCTTTCGGAAGCTTCAAAATGGAAATGAAGACAAGTGAAAACTTACCTTCAGAAGATAAAATGGTCTCGGAAGAAATGAATGCTTCCAAAGCACTGAAGCTTGCTACAATTAAAGCAAGATCTTCTGAAGGGTCAATCTCCAAACCTTCTGAAGTTGTTAAAACTTCCAAAGTACTGAAAGGCTGATGCAAAAAAAGCACCTAAAGAGCTTCCAACATGCATGCACTGATGTACAAGGTAAAAGTTACTTTAGAAGTTTTACACTCTTCATAGAAAAATATTCTAAGTGTAAAATCTTCCGAAGCCAAAGACCAAATCTTCCGAAGCCAAAGACCAAATCTTCTAAAGCCAAAGATGAAGTCTTCCAAAGCTTTAAAGATAAAGTCTTCCAAAACAAATGAAGTGAAGACTGATTTCTTTTAAAGACAGAGAAGACATGTTTTCTTTAATCAACTTTTGCATAAAGCTGACCTACTTTCCGCTATAACTCTGAAGACTCACCAAATTATATAAGTTGGTAAAAAGGTCCATGCTTTTGCAACTGTGGATTAAGGTTTAGAGTTTGTAATTTTCTACTTTGTAGCTTTTATCTTTTTTGTAATATATTAGGATGTGAGCTATGGCATGTCATAGTCACAAAGTCAAAATGAAATCTGTCTTTTGACTGTATATTGATCTTGTTGTCTAGATTAGTGTCTCGAGCTGGTTTTCAAATTATAGCCGTCTGTAGGATGTAGTATAAAGTATCTCAAGTTCTTGTATTTATCTTATACTTTGTAACACTTGTATTAGAACTAAAGAGCAATATACAACATTCTTGAAAACCATACTTATCTTCTTCTTTTGTTCTCTCTCATTACTTACTTGTGTTCTTAGTATAAACATGGTTCCCTATTTGATCCATTAAGTGTTACAATCGAATAAACATTTACATAATTCAAAATAAATATTGAAAAAATCATATTAAAGTTAAAAAAAATAAAAAATAGTTCGATATCATTTTTCGTTTTTTGGATTTATACTTTCACAAGGTTTTTGTATTTTTCGATTTAAACATGAGATATGAACTTCATCAAAAATAATTATAAATAAAATTAAGCATACTTCTCATTTTCTTCTTTTCTATTTTTATATGCATTTTATGTTACTTTTATTTACTTTTTAAGTTTGGTTTAATTTTTTAACTTTTATTATATTTTTTCACAATTATTGAATTTCTTTATTAACATTTATTTGAATCTTTCAAAATTTTAAAAAAAAATTATATGATCTTTATTTTTTTTTATTTTTTGAAAAAATTGCGCAATTGTCCCCTATTGTTTGACCACATTGCATATTTAGTCCCCAGGTCGTCAAAAACTAACAGACGCTAATCGTGGGGACTAAATTTGTAATAAACTTTCAAATGTTTGGACTAAATTTGTAATTTTAAAATCTGAGGACCAAACTTACAGTATGATCAAACCACAGGGACTATTTTTATAATTTTCTCAATATAACAATAATAAACTATTAAATGACAAACAAACTAACAACCAGTAAAGTAATAAATAATCTAATAACACACGACCTAAATTAACTTATAATCTAAAGAAATAAAGAATAACTAAAAAGCAAGAAAAGTAACTTAAACTATAATTGCTTATTGTCACTCTCTCTCAAATTGTTCGACTACTACCTTCTTATGGGAACAGAGAAACAGTAGTAAAAAAATAGATATCGCATATTTTCAATATTAAATTTGAAAAGAGCCAACTACCAAACAATGTTTTCAGAACCGGATCGGACGTTGAACCGGACGCCTTACTGGTTTGGTGGTCGGACCGGTCGGACCGGATGGACCGGATTTAACTATATTTTAATTATATTTATATATGTAATTAAATATAAGTAATTTATATATGATTTATACATATATTTTATAGTTATATATAAAACCTAACTATATTTGTATATCCTACGTACTAATTTATGGTTTAACACCCCGTTTTTACCCACTAAAATAAATAAAAAAAAATACTGAAAACCGGTCGGAACCGAGCCGGTTCGCCGGTCCAACCGCCGGTTCGGTTCGGACCGGCCGGTTCAAAGCCACAAAAACGAACCATAGTGGATCGGATCGGCCAGGTCCCCGATTCGCGGTCCGACCGGTCGGACCGGCCGGTCCGATCCGAGCGTGAAAACAATGCTACCAAATTGCTTCTTCACATATCTTCCTTCACAACTTTCATTCTTCTCGTCACATAACAATTGACCAACAACGAAACTAAGGCCGCCGCGACAATGACCATCTGCCGGAAAATCTCTGATGCGAGTTCATCACTCTTTTCTCTATACTCTAATATGTGTCCATATCAAAATTAATTTATTGGGGGCCGATGTCAAAAGTTTTTGGAGTCAGTCGGAAGTAGTTAATATATATAAACAAAAAAACATCATTGGGTATCTAAATTCAGACCACCTATTTTTGCCTCTGCCTTTACAGGCTTCTCGTTAAGAATGATAGATATACCAATACATGCTCACTAATATGATATCTCTAAATCTTAGAATATAATTTGAGGTCAAAAGTGATACATAACTACCTAAATGTTGCAAATATTTAATCTATGAAGAAAGTTTGACATTTAATCTCTTGCAAATATATGATCCTTTTTAATAACAGAATGTACTTTTAGGCTAGAAATCACCTAGATATTATGGATTAGTGCGTGTAAATGGGAGTTCCCAACGGATTTGGATGATTCCACTCGAGCTTCGATTTACTATACCAAATTCTTCAGCTCTTGACCTACACATACTCAAACAACACCGGTTAAGTCTAACCAGGAAGGAAAAACTCCTGTAACTACCCTCCAACATTAATATAAATTTATTGATGATAAAACATTATGGGGATAGAGTGAGAGAGTTAGGAAAGTATTTTGTGCATGGGAAAATCGATCCCCCTACCTTGATTTATAGTATTGTATGATGTATGTGTGATCTGTCATCTATGATGATAGCAGTGACCTTCATGCGATCAAAGGTGTGTTTATCAACAGTTAAGATTGATGATAATTGTTATCCTTTGGATGTTTGATACATGTACCAGATTTGCTTTGTAACATCTCGTATTTCACGATGTGTATTTTTATAATAATAATAATAATAATAATAATAATAATAATAATGTTAATGGTGATAATAATCTTAGTAATAATGATAATATTAATAATAATAATAATAATAATAATAATAATAATAATAATTATTATATTAGTAATAAAATAGATTGTAACATTTAAAAGTCAAATTATAAGTTGAAGGGGTCTTTTTGTCATTTTTAAAACTTCAAATGAATGTTTTGGGCATAAAATAAAAAAAAGAAACAAACCACAGGGACTGGAACTGTAAAATTATTTAAAACCCAAACCGCCCCTCCCTCTCTCCCCGTCGGTCTCTCCACCGCCGGCCACCGGTCTCCGGCGAGCCCACAACAGCCAAACAACTCGATTTTCATCCGAAACAAACATCCCGACACATTCACGTGAGGGATTCGAACTCACGCACCAAAAACGATTTAAAAATTGAACACTCAGTGCGATCTGGAACTTCTCCGCGTGTGTCGGCCGCTTTACAGGCCTCAAATCGCACTAAACCCCGATAACAATTAAATTAACTTCACATAAACAACAATATATCCATATCCAATCGATTACAACTTTCAATTATATCTTAAAACACACAAAACACTCCATCGATCATCATCCTCATCGCGAACCTGCAACTGGGTCAAACACCATTATCCGGGCTACAATCTTCGAAATTGACAAGGGGCTTTGCATCAACAACACCACACGAAGCTAACCTCAAAGTTAATTGAATTATCATCAACGTTTGAGTATCGAACCTGTGCTAAGAAGTCGCGGTTTGTTCGTGTACTCGTTCATCATGAAAATTAACTCCAATCAGGTAATTAAAAGCATCAATATGCTCGATTTTAGTTGGGGATCAAAAGCCCCATGATTATTTTCATAAACATAATCGATTTCGAGTTCAATTTGAAGCAAATCGGTTCTAGGGTTCTTATAATTGGGGAAGGTTTGCAATCTTGAGTTAAAAGAATTTAAAACCATTTCCTAATGCGGCTGAGGCCGTTAGCTCACTGGTAACACACATGCATCACAAGCCGGAGGTCTTGGGTTCGAGCCCGGCTCCCTCATTCATTTTTTAGGCTTTTTAGCCTTTAAATAAATGATAAAAAAATCAAAAAAATTATAAAATTCCTTTTATAAACTACCAATAATTTTTGAAATCATCTAATTATTTGCTGGAATTTATTTTAAAATTTCTTTATTTATTTATTTAGTTATTTATTTTGTTTAATTAATTCATTTTCATATAAAATAGGTTTTAAATATTGTTTAACGTATTAAATCATTATTTGTTCAAATAATATATTCAGATTAATTCCTTTAATTTTTAAAGTTTAAATCACGATATTATAAATGGAGATTTATTTTGAAACATTATAAATTCTTTTATGTAATTTAAATGATAAAATATATCATGGTTCAAATTTAGATTATTTAAAACCTTATAAAATCATATGTTTAATGACTAATTATTCATCTAATATATCATCATTAGTTAATAAAGTTATTCGTTAACTTTTATTTAACTTCTTAAAAATTTATAAAACAATATTCTCTTTATTTGAATTTTTAAGGTTTTGTATTATAAAACCTTTATGATGAAATATTCTAAAAGCTCAAAACTTTATAAAATAAGTTTAAATAATTTTAAAGTCATTTAAATAAGTATATAATTAATTCTCTTTATCAAATAATTAATTATTAAATTAATTATTTCTTTCAAACTTAATTTCTATTAACTTAAATTGTTGATATATTTTTAATTATTTTTGGACTTAATTGATTTATAATATCTTTATTAACCTAAAACGTAAACGATCCATTATTTTATTTAATTATTTAAACCCCCAAATCCCAATTGAAACCCTAGTTCATGTCTAACTATTAATCTTATTATTAAACTTAATCTTGGAATCAATACGTTTAGGTAACTCGTAAAAGAAATATTTGGAGCCTCGTTTAAATTCTTATCATCACCTTATATATTTCAAGTGAGTTTTCCTTACCCCTTTTTACCTTATTTCACACCATTTTGGGGTGAAACATGATACTTATACATCATACACTTATAAACGTTTGAGACTTGTAAAGCACTTGCAATTCATCATTATATCTTATCATGGTTATTTGTGTGTTGTAAGTAATTATATGAGATACATAGTTTGT
Organism: Flaveria linearis; assembly: GCA_024085815.1. Lineage (NCBI taxonomy): Eukaryota > Viridiplantae > Streptophyta > Magnoliopsida > Asterales > Asteraceae > Flaveria > Flaveria linearis. The sequence continues at coordinate 26,322,619 of CM044016.1, read as the reverse complement.
TACAATCATTAACTATTGCTAGCCTGGCGACATCTTAGATCTTTGGGCCTGACAAGCCTATTTGGTGCTAAAGTCGATGAACTGCCGACTCCTAGGAGCCGTATGCTTGTGCACTAGGGAACCAAATACACTTAGCCAATCTTATATACTTGTAATCAAGTCGAGGTTTGATTGTAAAGATATGTATTCTATAACCTTACTAGCTTATAACCTATGACATGAATTGCTACTTATAATCTTTTCATATTATGTATGAAAACCTTGGAAACTCACCAACTATTTTTAGTTGACCTTTTATTTTTATCATGTTTCAGGTAACCCCCAAGTTTAAAGTGGTCTTTTGAAGCTTGCAATAAAACTAGGATGTGGACCTAGTTAAATAAATGAAATGTTATGTTATGTTTGATATTTGCTTGAATGTATTTCATGATTGAGACTTATGTTGTAATTCCTGTTGAAACTATTAATTTGAATATTTACATTTAAACATAGCGTTATATGGCTGTGAACAATCGTATTCCTCACACCTCGACGTTTCCGCCGTCTAGGTTGGGGTGTGACAGATTGGTATCAGAGCCCATAACTATAGGGATTTAGGTTATTAGAAATGGTGACCTAGACTATAGTTGCATGAACCTTATAGAAAGATCTTTATACTTTTGTGCTCACATATTGTTTGAATGCTACATAATGCTATGCCTTTTGTGCAATTTGATGCCTTAGCATAGGATTGCCTTATGTATGCTTAAATTTAGTTACTTGACTCCCTAAAATTAACTTTGACTTTTGACTCTCCCCGACAAATGAACTTCCTAAACCTACTCTCAACGACATGTGGAATCTACATTTATCATCGTGGATTTAATTCTTTAGACTCTATGTCTAATCTGTGAAAATCTCATCAAGGTTTTGATTTCATAAACCAAAGAAATTTGTGTGGCACATAGACACCTGTATTCTGGATTTCCTGGCAAAAGGCCTTCGGGCTAAGGCAAGCATATCGCATAAATCTCACTACGAGACCAGTTATGCTTACCTGGGGATTTCTGGGATGAGTGATAAACTATGGTCAACGTACACAAGTTTCTAAGGTAAATGGGTCAATTTACCTTGACGTGTCAACGATTCCAAATGGTAATGCGTTACCAAATGGAACCATCCTTTTGTATCTTAAAAATCGTTGAATCCTTGAACTAGTTTATCATCAAAGTTTTAATATCTTCTCATTCTTAACCTAAATAATGATCCTGTTAATATTGAACTCATCCTACATTTCAACTCTTACGTTTAAACGCTCAACGTGTAACATGTAACGGTATTGAACTCAACGTTTCATGTAACTATTTCTATACCTTGACCAACGTGAACATGGATTTTAATATACCCAAAGATATTGGGAATCTAAACCGTATGTCTTTAAAACTTTAAACCGTTACCTATGGTTCTCAAGTCTTCTTAAGGATGTGTCCCATAACTAAGAACATGCAACGTTGTAGACGAATTTCCTACATCTCGGGATACTTTGTCTAGGCAAAGTGTAAATGGTGATCTAATTCGATCAATGAATCCGTTACTTGACTCAAAACTCTTGTTATAATTGATCGCTTATAAGTACGCGTGTCATCAATAAGGTTATGGTTGACCTCATATCTTGAGAAGTCCATATATTTCTTTCGATTGTGAATCGAATGTTCACATCTCATTGTGATGTCGAATCATTTTATTCTTGATTTCGTCTTCCCGATTTTAATTATCCAAGATTTGAACACCATCATAACAAATCCTGTTACCTCGAACTGTGACCTAGAATTTTGTAAGTATGATGTTCCTTTTTGGTTACATTGATGTAATTTGAAATTTTCTAAATTTCTAAGTGATATTCTTTTCCTTTCGTTTTTAAGTCGAACCTTGAACCGTCTGCACCATAGGAGATATAAGGGTTTGTAAGTCAATCTATGACTAAGAACGCTCATACCTCCTAAACAATTCTAACTCATCAAAACAGGGGTGCTTCCCTTACTTTGATAAATCTCTATTCGTTCCGATAAATGGTTACCAATTGTGTGTTTTATGAAATTTTATCCTCTGGATTAGGGTGATTACCTTATCTTGAGGATTGACTTCAAGTATTTTCTTTGGAACGGCGTTTCACAAGTGACATGATCTCACCAAAATAGGATTGAAAACCCGTACTTTGGTGACAAATGTCAATCTTCGATTGCTTTCTTGTTATTATTATGAAATTCAATCATTAAGATAGGCGTGAATCCCATACCTTGATGATAATTTCATTCTTATGGATTGTATTTTCTCAAATGAGACGATTTCATCAAAGTAGGAGTGAATTCTGGATTTTGATGAAGAAGTTCATCTTGTTATATTGGTTTTTGTAAAACTTCACCGATAAGATAGGAGTGATTTTCCTTACCTTAATGGTGAGTTACCTCGTCTTATTTCTGTAGATCCTCAACAATGAGTTGGGATCGAACTTCTTGATTGGTAAGTTAATGGCCATATCTTGGGAATACACCATCAAGTTAGGAGTGAAAACCACACCTTGATGACTATTCTCATTTCTTGATCTTCAACTTACCAAGGTTGTAATCAAGTGACGAAAAGCGCGTAGTAACTTGAAGGGTGAAACAATGTTAGAGTTTCGACCAATCAAGCCAAAGCATAATCTCTGAACTTGAAGGAAGACCCGATCGCTCTAGATTAATTTTGATTCCAAGCTTGAAGCATGTAAATTCTTAAATCGATTTCTTTCCCTTTATCTTCATGTTTTAACTCAATCTAGCTACATCGAACCATTTATTCCTTACTTATCAATTTTCATTTTGAGATATCATCAAACCCATAAGTATAGTCTTCCTAAATAATCTTTTGTCAAATAAAGGTATTATCAAATACCCATCTTATTGTTTGCTGAATTACGTAGGCAATCTACCTTTGGAAATTTGTTACCTTGTAAAACATAGTTACAAATACCTTTCTTATTGACCGTGTCACTTCTTGAATCACTTTCGAACCTGTAACCTTGAAAATCATTGAAATTTTAACTTGGTTTTGAACAACAAGACTCGTTATTATCCTCATTGCAATGTGGATATAATGGTTCATAAACCTTCGTAACTTGTAGTCATGGGTTTGGCATAAAGGAAAAGGCGTAACTTGGCATGTGTCCAAGTGTCTTACCTTCACACATATGACAAAACCCACCCTCCGTGCTCCCGTGAATCTCCTGTTTAACTTTTCATTCACTAAATACTTCTTATTTAAAATGTCATGATGACAATTGGTGCATTATAGACCGATTGTCTGAAAATTCAATACGACCCATTATCTCACAACGTCGAGAAATTAACATGTATCTGTCTCAAATAATCGTATACCGTGATATGACGTTAAAACATCGATCGTTATTTTGAACGATTGATTCATTTTCTGTTTTTAATAATATTCTTAACCATCGTTGTAAACTTATTCCAAGATCTTCGCATAGCGTATTATTCTTAGACCGATAGTTGGTCAAGGAGAAATACAGATTCACAAGATATGCGTTAAGCTTGTGTCATTATATATAGTGGCACTTGGGATTCTTAAATTTCATCAAACTTTCATACAATTACGGGATATTTCATTGGCTTCAAGACGTCACCTTATTACATAACCTCATTCTAGATAATGAGAGTAGTGTGACAGATTAACGTTCATTCTTAATCAACGTGAAAGCTTATAATAGAAGCCACACACTTTAGGCCCTCTTTTTACCTCTAATGGCTCTGCCATTGCACATAAAGTAAACACTAAAGCGGTCAGCTTAATCGATGATGAATTTTCTTCTTTTGATACCTCATCAAAACCCGAAAGTTCTTCAAAGTGTACCTCAGAAAAATGAAAACACAAACGGCATCAAGAAAGAAAAATAGAATCACTATGATCTACCTGTGACCTATAAGTCTAATACACCTCAGAAACTCATCATCGTTTCATGGGTCAAACCCTAAAGATTTAGTTTGCCGATAACTTTCGTATTTCACCCATAATCAAACGTCAATCACAGTGGTATACTCATCCTTCATCATAAGTTTTCCTTTGAAATTAAATTTCGGGACGAAATTTCCGAAAGTAGGGGAGACTGTAACATCTCGTATTTCACGATGTGTATTTTTATAATAATAACAATAATAATAATAATAATAATAATAATAATAATAATAATAATAATAATAATAATAATAATAATAATAATAATAATAATAATAATGTTAATGGTGATAATAATCTTAGTAATAATGATAATATTAATAATAATAATAATAATAATAATAATAATAATAATAATAATAATAATAATAATAATATTATTATTATTATTATATTAGTAATAAAATAGATTGTAACATTTAAAAGTCAAATTATAAGTTGAAGGGGTCTTTTTGTCATTTTTGAAACTTCAAATGAATGTTTTGGGCATAAAGTAAAAAAAAGAAACAAACCACAGGGACTGGAACTGTAAAATTATTTAAAACCCAAACCACCCCTCCCTCTCTCCCCGTCGGTCTCTCCACCGCCGGCCACCGGTCTCCGGCGAGCCCACAACAGCCAAACAACTCGATTTTCATCCGAAACAAACATCCCGACACATTCACGTGAGGGATTCAAACTCACGCACCAAAAACGATTTAAAAATTGAACACTCAGTGCGATCTGGAACTTCTCCGCGTGTGTCGGCCGCTTTACAGGCCTCAAATCGCACTAAACCCCGATAATAATTAAATTAACTTCACATAAACAACAATATATCCATATCCAATCGATTACAACTTTCAATTATATCTTAAAACACACAAAACACTCCATCGATCATCATCCTCATCGCGAACCTGCAACTGGGTCAAACACCATTATCCGGGCTACAATCTTCGAAATTGACAAGGGGCTTTGCATCAACAACACCACACGAAGCTAACCTCAAAGTTAATTGAATTATCATCAACGTTTGAGTATCGAACCTGTGCTAAGAAGTCGCGGTTTGTTCGTGTACTCGTTCATCATGAAAATTAACTCCAATCAGGTAATTAAAAGCATCAATATGCTCGATTTTAGTTGGGGATCAAAAGCCCCATGATTATTTTCATAAACATAATCGATTTCGAGTTCAATTTGAAGCAAATCGGTTCTAGGGTTCTTATAATTGGGGAAGGTTTGCAATCTTGAGTTAAAAGAATTTAAAACCATTTCCTAATGCGGCTGAGGCCGTTAGCTCACTGGTAACACACATGCATCACAAGCCGGAGGTCTTGGGTTCGAGCCCGGCTCCCTCATTCATTTTTTTAGGCTTTTTAGCCTTTAAATAAATGATAAAAAAATCAAAAAAATTATAAAATTCCTTTTATAAACTACCAATAATTTTTGAAATCATCTAATTATTTGCTGGAATTTATTTTAAAATTTCTTTATTTATTTAGTTATTTATTTTGTTTAATTAATTCATTTTCATATAAAATAGGTTTTAAATATTATTTAATGTATTAAATCATTATTTGTTCAAATAATATATTCAGATTAATTCCTTTAATTTTTAAAGTTTAAATCACGATATTATAATTGGAGATTTATTTTGAAACATTATAAATTCTTTTATGTAATTTAAATGATAAAATATATCATGGTTCAAATTTAGATTATTTAAAACCTTATAAAATCATATGTTTAATGACTAATTATTCATCTAATATATCATCATTAGTTAATAAAGTTATTCGTTAACTTTTATTTAACTTCTTAAAAATTTATAAAACAATATTCTCTTTATTTGAATTTTTAAGGTTTTGTATTATAAAACCTTTATGATGAAATATTCTAAAAGCTCAAAACTTTATAAAATAAGTTTAAATAATTTTAAAGTCATTTAAGTAAGTATATAATTAATTCTCTTTATCAAATAATTAATTATTAAATTAATTATTTCTTTCAAACTTAATTTCTATTAACTTAAATTGTTGATATATTTTTAATTATTTTTGGACTTAATTGATTTATAATATCTTTATTAACCCAAAACGTAAACGATCCATTATTTTATTTAATTATTTAAACCCCCAAATCCCAATTGAAACCCTAGTTCATGTCTAACTATTAATCTTATTATTAAACTTAATCTTGGAATCAATACGTTTAGGTAACTCGTAAAAGAAATAGTTGGAGCCTCGTTTAAATTCTTATCATCACCTTATATATTTCAAGTGAGTTTTCCTTATCCCTTTTTACCTTATTTCACACCATTTTGGGGTGAAACATGATACTTATACATCATACACTTATAAACGTTTGAGACTTGTAAAGCACTTGCAATTCATCATTATATCTTGTCATGGTTATTTGTGTGTTGTAAGTAATTATATGAGATACATAGTTTGTTACAATCATTAACTATTGCTAGCCTGGCGACGTCTTAGATCTTTGGGCCTGACAAGCCTATTTGGTGCTAAAGTCGATGAACTGCCGACTCCTAGGAGCCGTATGCTTGTGCACTAGGGAACCAAATACACTTAGCCAATCTTATATACTTGTAATCAAGTCGAGGTTTGATTGTAAAGATATGTGTTCTATAACCTTACTAGCTTATAACCTATGACATGAATTGCTACTTATAATCTTTTCATATTATGTATGAAAACCTTGGAAACTCACCAACTATTTTTAGTTGACCTTTTATTTTTATCATGTTTCAGGTAACCCCCAAGTTTAAAGTGGTCTTTTGAAGCTTGCAATAAAACTAGTATGTGGACCTAGTTAAATAAATGAAATGTTATGTTATGTTTGATATTTTCTTGAATGTATTTCATGATTGAGACTTATGTTGTAATTCCTGTTGAAACTATTAATTTGAATACTTACATTTAAATATAGCGTTATGTGGCTGTGAACAATCGTATTCCTCACACCTCGACGTTTCCGCCGTCTAGGTTGGGGTGTGACAGCTTTGTTATGGATTTATCATATCCGGTGGTTTCTTAAACTGGTTTAAAAAGTACCCTACGTCAGCAAATCCTCCTAGTCTATTATGTTAATTTTAATAGGATGGACTTGAAGCGTTCTTTCAATTTCTAGGTAATATCGTGCAATCATTTTCTTATTTTGGGGCATTAATAAGACACGATGGGATGGCTATCCGAGGTGACAATTTCTGACGAGTGTTATGGTAGTGGAGCCTTCAGAAACACCGTCTGAACATGTTGCTGCTTTATGATTGGTCCAATTCGGACAGATTCTTTTTTAGCTTCCTTTTTCGATGAGCATTAATTGCTTCTACGAGAATTTTTATAAAATGGATGAGCCAGAAGCATTGTATATAATGCTCGTAAAACGCAAAATGCACACATGGGTTTGGGGACAAAAAAATATTGTTTGGAGGTGAGCCTAAGGTGTCACGGACTGATTTGTTCAGTTCTCGTGCGGCACTTAGATTCGTTCTAAGTCAGCCTTCTTGATCTTGAATGGATGGATTTTACAACGGAAGTCTTGTAAGGGAATGTTAGTTTGGTAGTACGCAAGTAAGATGCTTGTGGTGTGTGATTACAACTGTCACACCCCCCGCTGATAGCGGAAACACGGGGAATGCGAGCTAGACGGGATCGTCATAACACATGGTATATGATAGAGTAGCAATAAAATATGATGACAAGCGTGTCATGACGACACCCGAACACAAATGGAGACTTGTGTCGTGTATAATCAATGTTCACGACAGCATAGTCGTAAGCACAACATAATTGATCACATAAACATTGATAATAGCTTGTAATGTAATATTCCCACAACTCGGGAACAAGTATACAAAAGATCATATTCATGTTCAAGCTTTACAAAAGTAATAAACACGAAATGCATCCTAGGGTCTCCTCTAAAAGGCAGCACTCCTAGAACTTCAATTCCCTTGATCACCTGAAAAGTAATGCTCAAAACGGTCAACAATAATGTTGGTGAGCTTCGCAGGTTTAAATTGTAAACATGTAGTTGATGCTGTATAGTATTTGTAGTGGAATACCGTGCATACAGTTATAAGCAAGTAAGATCACATACCATGAGTTTTATACAACCAAGCCTAATGACGTACACACAGCAAATTGTCAGAATATATTCACCCAAGGCCCGTTCCTGGCAGTGTGATGGTACTCGCAAGTAACCATCTGTCAAGGGTGGGGGTGTCAACCCAGTAGTACTACTAATACCTATCTGTTGGTTCCAACACCGGAATTAATGGTTGTAAGACAGTCCACACAGTAACATCATGTATGCATCAGATAAGTACTCACAAAATAGTATCACGTTGATTCCAAGTATGAAAATTGTATGTATGTTGTACAGCATTGAAAACGTGTGAGCATACTCTTCCCCCATATTTGTAAAAGATTGAAACAATTGTATAAGCATAAAAAGGGGCCACGAAACTCACTTGTTAAGTGGTAAGTATGTCTGATGAAACTTCCCAAACTTGTATGTATGTATGAACAGTCAATCATCTATTGACAGTTATGTTAAGATTTAATCTTATGGACTACTGTTAATAATATTGTTTAATTGAATCGGGTCGTTTCGGTTCGGTCGTGGGTAGTACACACAAGCAGTCACACACATCTTAGTCTAGATTATTTTAAGTAGTATGTGCCTGTTAATGGCGTTGACTTTAATCTTTGTGGTCAAGCTATGACGCTTCATTAATATTACATTATCGTCGTGGGATCTCCGAAGAGGGGATCCATACACGCATACACATCATTAGTCATACAATAGGACCGGACGCACGACCGACACTCCATTCGCATGAGTGGACTTTCAGTCGTACGAATTAGCTACTTTCGTACGATTGAACCTTCATTCATGCGACTAAGCATTCAGTCGTACCATGCAAGACTTAGTCATACGACTCAACCTCCATACGCCCGATTGGACCTTCAATCGCACGAATCAGCTTCATTCGTGCGATTGAACATTCATTCGTACGATTGGCCTTTCAGTCGTACGGCTCACACACAATCGCACACAATTTCATTCGCACTGACTCAATCGCATGACTCATTCGTTCGCACAGACTCATTCGCACATGCATTCAATCGCACACACCCATACGCCTGACTTAGTCGTACGATTTGCCCAATCGCACGGCTTAGTCGCGTGACACGCTCATACGCCCTACCCAGTCGCACGATTTATTCCAGTCGCCTGGCTCAGTCGGCCGGATGGCCCAGTCGCCCTGCACAGCAGGTCGCGACTGCACAGACCATCGAGCAGCGTTCTGCTGCTCCGAGCATGGGTTTCACGCACCAAGAACCTCCAGAACACTAATCCTAACACGTCTAGACAAGAAGCACACTCAAGAACACGACATGCAAGTCCATACAACCTCTTGTGCTCGGATGAACCCGAGCACCCGAAAACCCTAAAAACGCAGCAGCTAAATCGAGCAATAAACGGGTCAAACAAGGTTATCTACCTGCTAGGAGTGAGATTTCACGATGATAACCAAGATTTGACGACGAAAACGCAACAAACGGGGTGAATTTTGGTGCTAGTTTGGTGTAGAAAGGAGGAAGAAGATGAAGAACGGTGAGGATGAAGATGAAGTGAAGAAAAGGGCTGGGAAATGGGGTTTTTATACCCATCCCAGGTTTGCCAAATGTCACTTTTGGTCCCTGTACCTTGCCCCGAGTTTCTAAGTTTTGTTTCGGTTGAGAACGTTATTAATTAGTCTTGTTTTTATTAATGATAAAATGTTATTAATGTTACTTATAAGTTAAAGATAATTTTATTCGTGACAATTATTTTATTATAAAAATGACGTGTTTAATGTTAACGAGGCAAATCATGGAGAACGTCTTAAGATAACGACAAGTCAAGCAACAATGTCTCGCATATAAGGGCAACTAAGTGAAACAAATATGGTATTCACGTAGATGGTTCGTCAAAATGAGGAATGACTATTAACAATGGTTAAGCAAAACACGTTAAATGACGGACCTTTGGTGACGGATGTCACAGTATCCCCCAGTTGAGGGAATTTCGTCCCGAAATTCAACTGGTGCTAGGTCTAAGAGCTTCATCTTCGAATAGATGTGGATATTTAAGTCTCATCTGATCTTCACGTTCCCATGTAAACTCTGGCCCTCGTATAGAATTCCATCTTATACGAACGATAGGTATCTTGCTGCGCCTCAACTTTTTGACCTTTCGGTCCATGACCTCAATGGGTTCCTCGATAAAGCGAAGCTTTTCGTCGATCTTGATTTCCTCAATTGGTACGTGTAAGGACTCGTCTGCCAAACACTTTTTGAGGTTCGACACGTGAAAAGTATCATGCACACCGCTGAGTTCTTGTGGCAACCTCAATCGGTAAGCCACCGGACCGATTCTTTCTGTGATCTCGAATGGTCCTACGTATCGAGGGGCTAACTTCCCCTTCTTACCAAATCGTACGATTCCTTTCCAGGGAGAGACCTTGAGTAAGACATGATCCCCAACATTGAATTCTAGAGGCTTTCGACGATTGTCGGCGTAGCTCTTTTGGCGGTCTCTAGCAGCTTTGAGTCGATCTTTGATTTGGAAGATCTTATCGGTGGTTTCTTGAATGATTTCGGGACCTGTTAGCTGGCTTTCACCAACCTCGGCCCAACATACAGGCGATCTACATTTCCGTCCATACAATGCTTCAAATGGAGCGCATCCAATGCTTGTATGGTAGCTGTTGTTGTAAGAGAATTCAATCAACGGTAAATGAGTGTCCCAGCTACCACCAAAATCGATTACGCAAGCTCTAAGCATGTCTTCCAATGTTTGTATAGTTCGTTCACTTTGGCCATCTGTTTGTGGGTGATAGGCAGTACTCATGTCTAATCGAGTGCCCATCGCTTTCTGTAACGTCTGCCAAAATCGTGAAGTGAATCGACTGTCTCGGTCGGATATGATTGACACCGGCACCCGTGCCGTGTCACGACCTCTTTGATGTACAACCTTGCCAGCTTATCCATCTTATAGTCTTCCCGGATAGGCAAGAAGTGAGCGGATTTTGTCATTCGGTCCACCACGACCCATATCGTGTCGTGTCCGCTAGGTGTTCTCGGGAGTTTGGTGATGAAATCCATAGTAATATTCTCCCATTTCCACTCGGGAATTTCAGGTTGTTGCAATAATCCTGATGGTTTCTGGTGTTCAGCCTTGACCTTTGAACAAGTCAAGCATTTGCTCACATATATAGCAATATCTTTCTTCATGCCTGGCCACCAGTACAACTCCTTCAGATCGTGGTACATCTTGTCTGCACCAGGATGAACAGAGTATCGTGTCTTGTGTGCTTCATCCATGACTAATGTACGTACACCTCCCCATCTGGGGACCCATATACGATCTATGAAGTAATGAACGTCGTCATCCTTGCGAGTCATTTGTTTATCCAACCCTCGGAATTCTTCTCCCGCAAGGTTCTCTTCTTTCAAAGCCTCGTTTTGTGCAATCTAAACCTGAGCCTTTAAATTGGTTTGAATAGTCAAGCCTAGCGCTCGTGCACGTAACGGTTTCACACGTTCTTTGCGGCTTAATGCATCAGCCACCACGTTAGCTTTCCCCGGATGATACCGGATCTCGCAATCGTAGTCGCTAAGTAGCTCTACCCAGCGTCGCTGTCGCATGTTAAGTTCTTTCTGATTCATGATGTGTTGAAGGCTCTTATGGTCTGTGTAGATGATGCATCTGGTTCCATATAGATAATGCCTCCATATCTTGAGTGCAAACACTACGGCACCCAACTCCAAATCGTGAGTTGTGTAGTTCTTTTCATGCACCTTGAGTTGTCGCGAAGCGTAAGCAATTACCTTATCTTTCTGCATTAGTACGCAGCCCAAACCTTGATGTGAAGCATCACAGTACACCACAAAATCATCAGTTCCGTCTGGAAGGGACAATATCGGTGCGTTGCACAACTTCTCCTTCAATGTTTGGAACGCCTGCTCTTGTGCTTTCCCCCAATCGAACTTCTTGTCTTTCTGAGTCAACAAAGTCAACGGTTGGGGAATCTTGGAGAAATTGGCAATGAAGCGACGATAGTATCCGGCCAATCCCAAGAATTGCCGTATTTCTGAGGGTGTTTGGGGAGTATCCCACTTCTTCACAGCTTCAATCTTACCGGGATCCACATGAATTCCATTTTCATTAACTACATGGCCCAAGAACTTCACCTCTCGAAGCTAGAATTCACACTTCGAGAACTTGGCGAAAAGTTTCTCTTCCTTCAACAGTTCTAGAATTGCTTGGAGGTGTTTTTCGTGATCCTCTTTTGAACGGGAGTAGATAAGTATATCATCTATGAACACGATCACGAACTTATCAAGATAAGGCTTACACACCCGATTCATCAAATCCATGAAGACAGCTGGTGCGTTGGTCAACCCAAACGACATGACCAAGAACTCATAGTGCCCGTAACGAGTTCTAAATGCTGTTTTTGGAATATCGTCCTCGAATACTCTTAATTGATGATAGCCAGATCGAAGGTCGATCTTAGAGAAATACAAGGCTCCTTGCAACTGATCAAACAGGTCGTCGATTCTAGGAAGAGGATACCGATTCTTCACGGTCAATTTGTTCAATTCCCTGTAGTCGATACACATTCGGAACGACCCATCCTTCTTCTTGACAAATAATACCGGTGCTCCCCACGGTGAATGACTCGGTCGAATGAAACCCTTCTCCAGTAGTTCCTGTAGTTGGCTGGATAACTCTTGCATCTCTGAGGGTGCTAACCGATACGGTGTCTTAGCTATCGGGGTAGCTCCAGGAACCAGCTCTATATGGAATTCCACCTGTCGTGGAGGAGGCAATCCAGACAAATCATCAGGGAACACCTCTGGATAGTCCCGTACAATTGGAATGTCTGCCAATTTTGTCTCTTCTTCTTTCTTTTCTACGATGTTAGCCAGAAAAGTGTAACACTGCTTCCGTAGACTTCGGCGAGCTTTCATGCAAGAAATGAGCTTTAGTGTTCTTTCCGGTCGTTCTCCTTGAATCTTGAGTACCTCCCGTTTGGCATGGGGATTCGTACTACTTTCTCCCGACAAACAATCTCGGCTCCATGATTTGACAACCAATCCATACCCACTATCACATCGAAGCTGCCTAACTCGAATGGTATTAAATCTATACTAAAGACCTGGTCTTCCAACATTAGGGTGCAATTCTTGATGATCTCGTCTGCTTGTTCAACCTTACCATTGGCCATTTCTACGGAGTAACTAGTTTCTAGCCTACTAGCACTTAAACCAAGCATATGCACGAACTCAGAAGATATAAAGCTATTGTCTGCCCCAGTATCAAATAGTACGGATGCGAAATGGTGATTGAGCAGATACGTACCCGTAACAACGTTTGGGTCCTGACGGGCATCATTAGCTCCCATGACGAATGCGCGTCCCCGTGCAGCATTTCCTAGGTTTCCTTGGCCTTGAGCGCCCGCTATGGCCATCACTTGTTGTTGATTATCCCCTTGTTGACCCGGTGCCCTGTTCAGTTTGGGGCACATGTTCCGATAATGACCAGGATTTCCACATTCGTAACAGACTCTGGCATTCCCGGCGGGGTTAACCGCGTTGACGGGTGCAACCAGATTCGGTGCCACTCTACAATTTCTTGCTAGGTGCCCCGGGCGCCTACAGTTTACGCACACCCGGCACTGCATCTCTGGGGGATGATGATAGCTGCATCTGTCACATTTGGGGTGTGGCCCCACATATTCTCTCTTACCCGGTGTCACAGCCACGAAGTTTCTGGTGATCTTGGCCCTTTTATCAGATTTCCCGACACTCGACCGGCTAGTTTCCCCAACATCCTTTCGCTTCTCTGCTCCCTTGCCCAATACCCCTGTTCTTACCATCTCATCGGTCAGAGCGCCAGCCTTCAAAATTGCGTTCTGAATCGTAGGAGGAGCAGCTGCAGTTACCATTGCTCGTATTTGAGGCGCGAGTCCCCAAATGTATCTTTCTATCCTTTTAGATTCCGGAGTAACTAAGTGTGGAACTAGTCTAGCCAACTCGTGGAATCGATCAGTATAAGCTGCATGCCCCGCCCCCACCATAGCATGATTCCAGAACTCATGCTCCAGCTTTTGCATCTCGTTGTGAGGCCAGTACTCCTCGGTAATCAAGGCTTTAAATTCATCCAGGTCATCTGCATCGTAGATTCCCTCCCCCTAGCTTGAACCTGGGTGTTCCACCAGGTTAGTGCTCGGCCCTGCAGTGAGCACGTAACATACTTGATGCGCTGGCTATCGAGGCATTCGCTGATGTCGATCACAGCCTCCATTTTCTCGAGCCATCTGATCAGGGCTATCGCCCCACCTTTACCATCGAAATCCCGGGGCTTACAGGCCACAAACTCCTTGTAAGAACAGCCCCGTTTGGCGTTAGCAACCCCAGTTTCGTTACCGGCTGTACCACCATTTCCGGTCTCTTGGTTGCTTTCATTCCCAGTCGGGTTTTTATTATCCTCGTTCTCATTACCACCGTCCCCGTGGGGGTGGTTTTGCTGTTGCAGTGCGTCGCTCACCTGAGCTACGATAGTTGGAATCAAGGCAGTCAATTGTTGAGCAATTAGGCTGCCATTTCAGCATTTCCAGTCCCTTGATTGTTGCCAGAAGGGCCTTCATTTGCTGTTGGAGGTCTACCCCTGCCTCTGCCTCTGCCCCTCGGGGCTTCACTTCCGCTACTATTGCTGCGGGTAGATCTTCGAGGCGGCATGTTCTATTCATACAAGAGGCAACATGTAAGCTTTAGTCACCTTAAGGTACACAAGTATTTACTTATCAATCTCCAATGTTTCGTGTTCCAGTCGGCCAAGATCACCATGCAGCCATTTTAAGCATATTCTCGGTATACCGGTGGTATTTATATATAGGGTTCCCCGCAGCGTTCCCACCACACCCACGATGTACCGAGAATGATGCCTAATCCGGTTACATGACATCCGACCTTCCTTCACATCATATCCATAATAATCCATCAAGTCAACTGAGAACCAAACATGTAGTCACGTATAGTCTTGCGGAGGTTGTCTATCTCGCGTCCTTGAAAGGACTCAGACAGAGCCTCCTCGGGTCGGTCTCAGTATCTGAGGTCAAGCGCAATGTAAGATCTGTGACGATCTGTTCGGGTCTCGATTCCCGAATTTGGTTATGATAACTCGACGCACAGAGAGAACGGAAGATCCAGTAGGAAGCATCCCATAGGGGTTGAGCACAAGGGCTCAAGCACAAAGTGAGGGATCACAAAACAAAAGGATAACCAAACATGTAAAGAGGAACACCTGCACGAGATATATAAATGCACACAACCTTAAGCATGCAAATCTACATGAAGGTTCCTAGGTTATAGTCTAGGTCAAGTGTACATAAACAACAATATATCCATATCCAATCGATTACAACTTTCAATTATATCTTAAAACACACAAAACACTCCATCGATCATCATCCTCATCGTGAACCTGCAACTGGGTCAAACACCATTATCCGGGCTACAATCTTCGAAATTGACAAGGGGCTTTGCATCAACAACACCACACGAAGCTAACCTCAAAGTTAATTGAATTATCATCAACGTTTGAGTATCGAACCTGTGCTAAGAAGTCGCGGTCTGTTCGTGTACTCGTTCATCATGAAAATTAACTCCAATCAGGTAATTAAAAGCATCAATATGCTCGATTTTAGTTGGGATCAAAAGCCCCATGATTATTTTCACAAACATAATCGATTTCGAGTTCAATTTGAAGCAAATCGGTTCTAGGGTTCTTATAATTGGGGAAGGTTTGCAATCTTGAGTTAAAAGAATTTAAAACCATTTCCTAATGCGGCTGAGGCCGTTAGCTCACTGGTAACACACATGCATCACAAGCCGGAGGTCTTGGGTTCGAGCCCGGCTCCCTCATTCATTTTTTTAGGCTTTTTAGCCTTTAAATAAATGATAAAAAAATCAAAAAAATTATAAAATTCCTTTTATAAACTACCAATAATTTTTGAAATCATCTAATTATTTGCTGGAATTTATTTTAAAATTTCTTTATTTATTTAGTTATTTATTTTGTTTAATTAATTCATTTTCATATAAAATAGGTTTTAAATATTGTTTAACGTATTAAATCATTATTTGTTCAAATAATATATTCAGATTAATTCCTTTAATTTTTAAAGTTTAAATCACGATATTATAAATGGAGATTTATTTTGAAACATTATAAATTCTTTTATGTAATTTAAATGACAAAATATATCATGGTTCAAATTTAGATTATTTAAAACCTTATAAAATCATATGTTTAATGACTAATTATTCATCTAATATATCATCATTAGTTAATAAAGTTATTCGTTAAGTTTTATTTAACTTCTTAAAAATTTATAAAACAATATTCTCTTTATTTGAATTTTTAAAGTTTTGTATTACAAAACCTTTATGATGAAATATTCTAAAAGCTCAAAACTTTATAAAATAAGTTTAAATAATTTTAAAGTCATTTAAATAAGTATATAATTAATTCTCTTTATCAAATAATTAATTATTAAATTAATTATTTCTTTCAAACTTAATTTCTATTAACTTAAATTGTTGATATATTTTTAATTATTTTTGGACTTAATTGATTTATAATATCTTTATTAACCCAAAACGTAAACGGTCCATTATTTTATTTAATTATTTAAACCCCCAAATCCCAATTGAAACCCTAGTTCATGTCTAACTATTAATCTTATTATTAAACTTAATCTTGGAATCAATACGTTTAGGTAACTCGTAAAAGAAATAGTTGGAGCCTCGTTTAAATTCTTATCATCACCTTATATATTTCAAGTGAGTTTTCCTTACCCCTTTTTACCTTATTTCACACCATTTTGGGGTGAAACATGATACTTATACATCATACACTTATAAACGTTTGAGACTTGTAAAGCACTTGCAATTCATCATTATATCTTGTCATGGTTATTTGTGTGTTGTAAGTAATTATATGAGATACATAGTTTGTTACAATCATTAACTATTGCTAGCCTGGCGACGTCTTAGATCTTTGGGCCTGACAAGCCTATTTGGTGCTAAAGTCGATGAACTGCCGACTCCTAGGAGCCGTATGCTTGTGCACTAGGGAACCAAATACACTTAGCCAATCTTATATACTTGTAATCAAGTCGAGGTTTGATTGTAAAGATATGTGTTCTATAACCTTACTAGCTTATAACCTATGACATGAATTGCTACTTATAATCTTTTCATATTATGTATGAAAACCTTGGAAACTCACCAACTATTTTTAGTTGACCTTTTATTTTATCATGTTTCAGGTAACCTCCAAGTTTAAAGTGGTCTTTTGAAGCTTGCAATAAAACTAGGATGTGGACCTAGTTAAATAAATGAAATGTTATGTTATGTTTGATATTTGCTTGAATGTATTTCATGATTGAGACTTATGTTGTAATTCCTGTTGAAACTATTAATTTGAATATTTACATTTAAATATAGCGTTATGTGGCTGTGAACAATCGTATTCCTCACACCTCGACGTTTCCGCAGTCTAGGTTGGGGTGTGACAGCTTTGTTATGGATTTATCATATCCGGTGGTTTCTTAAACTGGTTTAAAAAGTACCCTACGTCAGCAAATCCTCCTAGTCTATTATGTTAATTTTAATAGGATGGACTTGAAGCGTTCTTTCAATTTCTAGGTAATATCGTGCAATCATTTTCTTATTTTGGGGCATTAATAAGACACGATGGGATGGCTATCCGAGGTGACAATTTCTGACGAGTGTTATGGTAGTGGAGCCTTCAGAAACACCGTCTGAACATGTTGCTGCTTTATGATTGGTCCAATTCGGACAGATTCTTTTTAGCTTCCTTTTTCGATGAGCATTAATTGCTTCTACGAGAATTTTTATAAAATGGATGAGCCAGAAGCATTGTATATAATGCTCGTAAAACGCGAAATGCACACATGGGTTTGGGGACAAAAAATATTGTTTGGAGGTGAGCCTAAGGCGTCACGGACTGATTTGTTCAGTTCTCGTGCGGCACTTAGATTCGTTCTAAGTCAGCCTTCTTGATCTTGAATGGATGGATTTTACAACGGAAGTCTTGTAAGGGAATGTTAGTTTGGTAGTACGCAAGTAAGATGCTTGTGGTGTGTGATTAGAACTGTCACACCCCCCGCTGATAGCGGAAACACGGGGAATGCGAGCTAGACGGGATCGTCATAACACATGGTATATGATAGAGTAGCAATAAAATATGATGACAAGCGTGTCATGACGACACCCGAACACAAATGGAGACTTGTGTCGTGTATAATCAATGTTCACGACAGCATAGTCGTAAGCACAACATAATTGATCACATAAACATTGATAATAGCTTGTAATGTAATATTCCCACAACTCGGGAACAAGTATACAAAAGATCATATTCATGTTCAAGCTTTACAAAAGTAATAAACACGAAATGCATCCTAGGGTCTCCTCTAAAAGGCAGCACTCCTAGAACTTCAATTCCCTTGATCACCTGAAAAGTAATGCTCAAAACGGTCAACAATAATGTTGGTGAGCTTCGCAGGTTTAAATTGTAAACATGTAGTTGATGCTGTATAGTATTTGTAGTGGAATACCGTGCATACAGTTATAAGCAAGTAAGATCACATACCATGAGTTTTATACAACCAAGCCTAATGACGTACACACAGCAAATTGTCAGAATATATTCACCCAAGGCCCGTTCCTGGCAGTGTGATGGTACTCGCAAGTAACCATCTGTCAAGGGTGGGGGTGTCAACCCAGTAGTACTACTAATACCTATCTGTTGGTTCCAACACCGGAATTAATGGTTGTAAGACAGTCCACACAGTAACATCATGTATGCATCAGATAAGTACTCACAAAATAGTATCACGTTGATTCCAAGTATGAAAATTGTATGTATGTTGTACAGCATTGAAAACGTGTGAGCATACTCTTCCCCCATATTTGTAAAAGATTGAAACAATTGTATAAGCGTAAAAAGGGGCCACGAAACTCACTTGTTAAGTGGTAAGTATGTCTGATGAAACTTCCCAAACTTGTATGTATGTATGAACAGTCAATCATCTATTGACAGTTATGTTAAGATTTAATCTTATGGACTACTGTTAATAATATTGTTTAATTGAATCGGGTCGTTTCGGTTCGGTCGTGGGTAGTACACACAAGCAGTCACACACATCTTAGTCTAGATTATTTTAAGTAGTATGTGCCTGTTAATGGCGTTGACTTTAATCTTTGTGGTCAAGCTATGACGCTTCATTAATATTACATTATCGTCGTGGGATCTCCGAAGAGGGGATCCATACACGCATACACATCATTAGTCATACAATAGGACCGGACGCACGACCGACACTCCATTCGCATGAGTGGACTTTCAGTCGTACGAATTAGCTACTTTCGTACGATTGAACCTTCATTCATGCGACTAAGCATTCAGTCGTACCATGCAAGACTTAGTCATACGACTCAACCTCCATACGCCCGATTGGACCTTCAATCGCACGAATCAGCTTCATTCGTGCGATTGAACATTCATTCGTACGATTGGCCTTTCAGTCGTACGGCTCACACACAATCGCACACAATTTCATTCGCACTGACTCAATCGCATGACTCATTCGTTCGCACAGACTCATTCGCACATGCATTCAATCGCACACACCCATACGCCTGACTTAGTCGTACGATTTGCCCAATCGCACGGCTTAGTCGCGTGACACGCTCATACGCCCTACCCATTCGCACGATTTATTCCAGTCGCCTGGCTCAGTCGGCCGGATGGCCCAGTCGCCCTGCACAGCAGGTCGCGACTGCACAGACCATCGAGCAGCGTTCTGCTGCTCCGAGCATGGGTTTCACGCACCAAGAACCTCCAGAACACTAATCCTAACACGTCTAGACAAGAAGCACACTCAAGAACACGACATGCAAGTCCACACAACCTCTTGTGCTCGGATGAACCCGAGCACCCGAAAACCCTAAAAACGCAGCAGCTAAATCGAGCAATAAACGGGTCAAACGAGGTTATCTACCTGCTAGGAGTGAGATTTCACGATGATAACCAAGATTTGACGACGAAAACGCAACAAACGAGGTGAATTTTGGTGCTAGTTTGGTGTAGAAAGGAGTAAGAAGATGAAGAACAGTGAGGATGAAGATGAAGTGAAGAAAAGGGCTGGGAAATGGGGTTTTTATACCCATCCCAGGTTTGCCAAATGTCACTTTTGGTCCCTGTACCTTGCCCCGAGTTTCTAAGTTTTGTTTCGGTTGAGAACGTTATTAATTAGTCTTGTTTTTATTAATGATAAAATGTTATTAATGTTACTTATAAGTTAAAGATAATTTTATTCGTGACAATTATTTATTATAAAAATGACGTGTTTAATGTTAACGGGGCAAATCATGGAGAACGTCTTAAGATAACGACAAGTCAAGCAACAATGTCTCGCATATAAGGGCAACTAAGTGAAACAAATATGGTATTCACGTAGATGGTTCGTCAAAATGAGGAATGACCGTTAACAATGGTTAAGCAAAACACGTTAAATGACGGACCTTTGGTGACGGATGTCACAACAACACAAGTGGTTTGCTTGTATTAATACAAGTACAAGGCTTTTGAGTTACAAGGATCTTGGGTGGTTTGCAAATGAAGCATCACCACCCTATTTATACTAGTTGCATGCCTTTCTAGATTTTTCTATATCTAGACCTTTCTTTACATAATATCTAAGATACTTTAATCTAAATATCTAAGATATTTGGTAATCTAAATATCTTAGATATTAGCTAATCTAATATCTAGATAATTCTTAGCTTAATATCTAGATATTTTACATGGAATTCTCTACTTTGATCTAGTGTTCATGGCTAGATTTTTGTAATGTCTTCTAGAGATTTCCAAGATTGCCATGTTGCCGCAGAATTGTGCGGGTTGTCCCGGAGTCTTCCGGGCAGCCTTGCATGCTTCAAATATGCCCCTAATCGGTAAAAATCAAGGTGTTGCGATTTGTGTTTTGGCGGGTCGTGACATTCTCCCCCACCTAATGCCACGACGTCCTCGTCGTGTTGCCTGGATGCCTCATGAGTTGTCTTCATGAGTTTCAAGATAGAGATGGTTTTGCCTTGACGCCTTGTATCTGGCTCCAAGGTAACGGTGTGCACTTGGTCTCCCTTGATGATGTACATGGTGTTAATGAATGTCACTGGGCAGGCCTTTGCTTTTCGAAAGAAATCCATCCCTAGCACGATATCATAGTCGTCTAGTGGGACGACTGAGAAGTGCAGCTTGCCTGTCCATGTACCAATCTTTGTTTTTACGCCCCATGCTGCTCCTTCTATTGGTTTGGTGTCTCCTGAGGCGGCCTTGATCCATCCTTCTTGTGTGGTGATCCTTAAGCCAAGTCTTCAAGCCTCTTTAGGTGAGATGAAGTTGTGGCTTGCTCCGGTGTCAACCAACACTTTCACAGGTTGCCCTTTTATTTCCATGTTTACGAACCGAAGTCCCTTTGATTCTATTTGTGGGTTGTCTCAGGTTATGGTTTGGTTTGATTGGTTTGCCATCACCAAGGGCTTGCCTTCAACTGTACTTAACGCATTAAGTAGTTGAAGTTGCATTGTTCCTAGACGAACCTCTTCTGGTTCTGATGGTTCATCATCAGATCTGATCAAGGCTGTAAGTTTAGCCTTTTTCGGACAATCCCGAGCATTGTGCGGTCCATCGCAAAGGAAACATCCTTTGATCATTTGTATCTCCTTCCCATATCTTGGTGGTCGTCGATTGTCTTCTATTCGATTCTGACTTTGGTTATTATTATGGGGTCTCGCTCCCCCACCTTTTTCATCGTTATCCTCCATAACGACGGGTTTTTGTGATTGCCTTTCATTATGGTCGATCAAGCTTTCGGCAACAATGATGGCTGAGGATAAGTCTTGAACATTTCTTCGTTCAAGTTCGGTTCTTGCCCATGTTTGTAAGCCATCGATGAAGTATATGAGAGAGTCCTTTGGTGACAAGTCTGGAATTTCTAGCACAAGGGTAGTGAAATCTTTGACGTAGTCCTTGATGCTACCCTTTTGCTTTAGATTACGAAGCCGAATCTTTGCTTCGTGTTCAGCGTTTTCCGGATAAAATTGTTTCTTGATTTCTTTTATGAAATCCGTCCAAGTTTGTATGGTGCACGTACCTTTATCAATCTCCATGTGCTTTCGTCGCCACCATAAAGCTGCGGTCTCCTTCAAGTAAAGAGTCACCGTCTTGATCTTCTTGGCGTCATCGACAATATCGACGACCTCAAAGTATTGTTCCATCTCCCAAAGGAAGTCATCCACAGCCCGCGCCTCTCGTTTACCAACGAATGGTGATGGTTTGGGGATGTCCACCTTTGTAGAGGCATGGATTATGTTGTCACCTCCGGTTGCTAGTGCGCGCTTGCAAACACTTAGTTCGGTTTGCAAGTCTTTGATTTCCCTCTCGAAGTTAGCTTTTAGTTGACCCAACTCCCTTGTAAATGCCTCTTCCATCTCCTTCCTTATCAAGGAGAGGGCGAGTTTGAGGTCGCTTCGCATTTCGTTGAAGTCATTACCTAACGACTCAACATGTTGCAAAGAGTCGTAGGTATGTGTTTTGAAGATATCGACTTCAGCCTTGAATTCCTCCATTTCGTTTTTGAATTCAGACAATAATACCTCGACATCTTCAACTCTTTTGTCCATGCTTGCAACCAAGTCTTTGGACATGCTTCGAGTTCTCTTGTCACCTTTACGAGCCTCCTCCCGTCCACGGGTCTCGTCTCCGGCAACACTTGCGACTACAACCTTCTCTAGATTAGATGCCATCCCAATGAGTCGACCTGGCTCTGATACCACTTGTCACGGACTGATTTGTTCAGTTCTCGTGCGACACTTAGATTCGTTCTAAGTCAGCCTTCTTGATCTTGAATGGATGGATTTTACAACGGAAGTCTTGTAAGGGAATGTTAGTTTGGTAGTACGCAAGTAAGATACTTGTGGTGAGTGATTACAACACAAGTGGTTTGCTTGTATTAATACAAGTACAAGGCTTTTGAGTTACAAGGATCTTGGGTGGTTTGCAAATGAAGCATCACCACCCTATTTATACTAGTTGCATGCATTTCTAGATTTTTCTATATCTAGACCTTTCTTTACATAATATCTAAGATACTTTTAATCTAAATATCTAAGATATTTGGTAATCTAAATATCTTAGATATTAGCTAATCTAATATGTAGATAATTCTTAGCTTAATATCTAGATATTTTACATGGAATTCTCTACTTTGATCTAGTGTTCATGGCTAGATTTTTGTAATGTCTTCTAGAGATTTCCGAGATTGCCATGTTGCCGCAAAATTGTGCGGGTTGTCCCGGAGTCTTCCGGGCAGCCTTGCATGCTTCAAATATGCCCCTAATCGGTAAAAATCAAGGTGTTGCGATTTGTGTTTTGGCGGGTCGTGACACTAAGGTAGTCAAGCCCATGACCTTTTGCTTCAACGACTAATGATCTAACCTCTCCTTGGCCATTGACTTTGTTTTTTATGTTTTTTTAACGACAAACTATCCTACTTTTACTTTTAAAATTAGTCAATGGTATACCTTGTCTGGGTTTGAACAACGACTCTCATCTAAGAGTATGTGTGTATGGTGGTGTTGATGGGTGTTATTCGATGCCACATTATCCAGCTCGCACCCAACACTGTTACACCCATAATCAATTTGGGGTGCTAGGCTGCGCCCTTGGTGTTGATCACGGCGTCAAGTAATGTGACAACGGTAATATTACTGTTTTTTTAATCACCGCCCAACACAATTTAATTTTAAACACCTATAAAATCCCACATTTAATCACCAATTAAGGACCCAACAAAGTCCCTCTCATTACATCTCTTTTAAATATTTTTGGTGAGAAAATCAGTCTAGCTCTAAGTCACGTGACAATATTATTTTCTCAATTAATCCCCTAACCAAATCCTATAACACATAATCTAAAAAGTAAAAAGTATATCAAATAAGCTATTCAAGCTCCTCCCATTACACATTAGCAACTTTACTTTAAGTAATAGTATAATTTGAAGTACTCTACGGAAGGAAAGGATAGACGTATTTAAAGAAAAGTTACCATATTAATTGAAAGGTTATTTTCAACAAGTCAATTACATCCAAAGTGATCGTCTACAACGATAACTTCCTGCACCCCCATCTTACAATCGTCCAATATTAGGACCTCAAATCACAGCCGTCAATCACAACCATTTGAAAACTCAAGTTCAGAAACTCAAGCACTCACATGCCTTACCGTGAGGGCGACCACACCCTACCAAAGCTCACAACACATACAGTACTTGTTCACTCATTCTCTCTCATCACATCATTACTTCACTAAATCTCTCTCATCACAAACATATACATACAGATTCATGAATACACACATGCATTGATAGTGCAATCAAAACCCTAGAAATCACCAGATTGCAATCCTTCATTCATCTGTGATTTTGGTGTTTGATCGAATCTAATCGGAGTTGTTGTGTGTTCGAATGTGATTTTGGTGTTGGATCGAGATGTATAAGAATCAGCTGCAGGAATTGGCGCAGAGGAGCTGCTTTAATCTGCCGTCGTACACCTGCATACGAGAAGGTCCGGATCACGCGCCGCGGTTCAAGGCGACGGTTAATTTCAATGGTGAGACGTATGAGAGCCCTAATTACTGCAATACGTTGAGGCAGGCGGAGCACTCTGCCGCCGAGGTGGCTCTTAGTGAACTTGCTTGTCAAGGTCCTTCTAATTCTCTCGCTGCTAGGATACTGGTGAGTCTTTGCTTTTCAATTTCGTTTCTAGGGTTTGTAAGTTTGAGTTTTCGAATTTGTGTTTTGTTAATATTATCAGCTTGAAATTGTGTTTTTTTTTTGTAATAATAATGAGAATTTGTACTTTAAGTTTGAAGTTGATTTTTGGAGTTCTTTTTAGGGTTCTTAAAGGCTGTAGTGGTTTTAGATTTGGGTATTATTAGGCGGATTTTGTAATGTTACATAGGGTTCTTGCGAAAAGTATTGATATTGGAACGCCTCGCCTCTTTTGTTTGTCACTGTTGGTTATTGGTTTTGTGGTTATTAAACAGGCCATAGGGTGGATGAATAGGAAATGTTAAGAGTGTATTAGGATAGTAGGATACTGGCCTGCATTTGGGTCATAGGAAATGTTAGAAGTGTAGTGACTGTAGTCACTTCCATAACAATGAGTGAACTGATAGTGGACTTGTGGTAACACAAGCATGAAGAAGCTAGTTTAGGTTAGCATTTCTTCACAAATCTTATGGTTAGATATAATCAGAACACGCCTTTGGTTTATTCTTTCAAGTGAATCTATACAGCATAAACGTCACAATATGTTACTATTCTTGACTCTCTTTGTCACTTGTCCATTTTATAAGCAGCCCTTGATTATAATGCAATTAGCTCTTGAGGAAGTAATCATTGGAATTGAAAGAAATGTTGGGATGGAAGGTTGATGAAGTGCATTTGTGTAAATCGAACCTGGGTTTATTGGAAGTATGGTCTTGTCGGGCCCTTTTTCATTAGGAATGTTAGTAGAAGGCTAACTGGATTGTCTTACTAGGGATTTGGACAGGTATTGTATAGAGATAGATCTTAAGGGGCGGCAGAAAGTAGGCTATTGGGATTTAGGCATGATGAGGCAGTTCCCTCTTAATTCCCTAATGATGTTTTTGTATTAGAGTTTTACTGTTCATACATAGATATTTGTGATTATTTATTTCCCCTCTTGGGTGTAGAGGCCATCAGAGACGTGGATTTCATTCTGTTATGTTACAGAGGTTTTAATTATCGATCCCAGTTTAATGATGCATCATTATTTTGGAAAATAAGCATCTAAGTAAAGTCACTTGCTAGCCAATCACAACGGCAATCATTTATCAATAGGCAATCTTTAAAATATCTTCAACCTGGAATTTAGATGGTTTTATGCTTCAGTCCCATGACACAAGATCAGGATATGAAATAGATTCTATGTATAAAGGCTATCATAGAAATAAGATTTATTTCCGTTTCAAAATGATCCCGCGTGATATCTCTTTTTTGTGTCACATTGAATTTACAGTTACACTCTGTGTTCCAAATATCTGTACTATATGTGTAATCTTCTTAGATAGAGTCCATAAAAGAACATA
Source organism: Flaveria linearis (assembly GCA_024085815.1). Lineage (NCBI taxonomy): Eukaryota > Viridiplantae > Streptophyta > Magnoliopsida > Asterales > Asteraceae > Flaveria > Flaveria linearis. Next base: position 26,296,306 of record CM044016.1, on the reverse strand, counting down.
TAGTTATATATTCTTTCAGTGCTTATACCTTGGAAGTTAAAGGTTCTGATCTGAGGGAACATGCAACAGTCCGTAAAAATGAAAATCTCTTACGATGTCATACTTAAGGATTATGTACTGTAGTAATATGGCTTCTACTTGTACAACGGAAAACTGTAATGACGTTCTAATTTATCTTGCATGCATAACTTTCTGAAGAAACCTGATTACCCTGCTATATCTTTTTGGGATTGACAGGATGAGACAGGGGTGTATAAGAATCTTTTGCAGGAGGTTTCTCAAAGAGTAGGGGCATCTTTACCAACATACACAACTTTTAGGTCAGGCCTAGGGCATTTGCCTGTTTTCACCTGCACTGTAGAATTAGCTGGCTGTATATTTACAGGAGAACCAGCCAAAAACAAGAAACAAGCTGAAAAAAATGCTGCCATGTCAGCATGGTCATCTCTAAAACTTTGTAAGTCATGCAATTTAAATTGATGTCTGATTCAGGATATGCTGTTTTTGGGTTCTTATTTTCTTCTTGTGGAGTGTGGAAAAGTCTTGATTATGTTGGAACGAGGCCAAATCCCCCATCTTGAATGATCAATATAAAAAAAGACGGTATAGTTAAGAAAGTCATTGGTAGGGGTTGGGCTAACGTGAAAAACACACTCAATTCTTTTTAACAATTAATAGTGCACATTTATAATTACAGAATTTGTATCATCAATCATCACTCAAATAAAATGATCTAGGAGGTGCTACTTTTGACCTGTTTGATTGTCCAGGCTTTGACTGATATTTATCTGTTTTCTTTTAACTTTTTAAGCCATTTTCTAAGTTCCAGTTTGACCCACTAGAGATTTCTTCAATTGATTTACAAGTAATTGGGTTTAAATTGCCTCTTATAATTGCTATATTCCCTTGCAGTCCTTGCATACACACACATACATATATTTATGTATGTATGTATGTATGTATGTATACATATATCTCTGTTTGTGTATTTGTTATTCGTTCATATGAACTATGAATACAAATGAATGACACTTATATCCTCTGCTGTTCAGTAACACAGCAATCAGAAAGTTTATCATTGCAAAAGGGCAACACTGAGGAGCAAGAGCATGTTATTGTGGCCCGTGCTTTACAGAAATTCAGGTTAAAAGCAAGGATGTCTAATATACCCTTTCCAATCCGTTTTGACATGCCAAAACCAAAAACACCTAATGGCCAACCACCTCCGACCACAACATCAAAAATCCTTCCATTAATATACCCCAAATCGGATACCAGTAGAAATCGCCAGACCAATTCATTGAATAAACCTCAAACATGCATGAAAACACCAAAAAAGCAATTTGTTCCCACCACCACCAATGAGCCACCATTACCACCATCTCAATCAACAGAAAACCTCACCCTACCCCGCCAGCACAAGTTTCCTGCAGTTGGAGCAGCCCCATACATCCCAGTTCGGCAATTGAGGGCTCACCCTCGAATCGCTCCACCTGTGACTATACGCAACTCGATTCCTGTTTTCTCTGCCCCACCACTCCCTCTGTCACCACGTATGGGTGTAGCACCGCCTCCGCCTAATCAGCTTTCTCCACAGTTTGGGAGGCCATCGCCTATGTGTGGTGGTGTAGCACCTCCAGTCACCATCAGACACGCGGTTCCAGTTTTTGCTGCTCCTACCAAGCCTGTGACAAGCTCTATAACCCCAATTGAAGTGAAGAAGAATACAGATTCTCATGAGGACTCCAAATCTCCATCGGCCATATCATCATTACCAACAGAAGATGAAGTGAGCAATGCTGCAGCAGCCGCTGCAATCAGCCCATCAGTTGATGCAACCAAATTGGTAGAGCCTGGATTGAAGGGCCTACAAATTTGATGAGAAAAAAGGAGGTTTTAGGAATTTGTAGGCTTCTCTTTGTGTACTGTTGTGCAACTTAAAAAGTAGGTGTGTGGAGCTCCATTTGGTTGAAAATTAGAATTTGTATTTGTAGGGATTGCTTTTTGAAACATTAACACTCAGCAAAAGGGAAGTTTGAGCAGATTTCTAATTCTAGTTGTGGCTGCCATCTTCATTGTCACTCCTCTATTTTGTTTGTTAATTGCAGACATTATGATGACATGTCTCATACAGATGTCAGTGACGGATGGGTGGTAAAGATGATGAAATTTCCAGATGGATGTTGATGTTGAAATGTGTTGGATTTGTGTTGACTGTTTGATGCATGATAATGAGAACATGTAAATGACAGAAATAAAGTATGTCTTCATCTTCATCGATAACCATCTCATATCATCGTAATTCACCAATTCAGATATGATGTACGGCATGGCGTGACCGAAAATCAAGTGTGACAAGATGAGCACATGCATACAAGAATGGTCATCACATAACAACAATTTAGTAATTTATGGAGGTATTTAACATAAAATTGGTTTTATTACTCCCAATCAGTCTTTTTATCCTTTGTAACTTTTGCTAGGTATGTGTCTTATTTCTAAATAGGTTTTTGTCAACTAGAAGTAGAAGATAACAATCTTCCCATACGATCTTATAGTTCAACCTAGAAGAAATAAAGCTCTCTTGAAATCGTAGTGTAAGAGGCGGTTTGTTATCAAATGAAACCATTTGTTTTTGTAATGTTATAGATTTCATTTGGTTCAATGCAAAAATGAAGACAACGATATACATAATAACCAACATTTATGTAAAATCATATCAAATTCACTATTAGTCTTCCACTGATGCTTGATGCTTGATGTTTCACTACATATAATAACAATAATTAGTTTTGATATTTTTACGACTACATATAATAACGATAACTAGTCAATGCGAAATAAAAAGTCCTACAAGGCAAAACTCTAAGCACGTCCAGTGTCACAAAAACCCTATCTTATTTCGCCTTTATTAAAGGCGAGAACACTTCCATTAGGGATGGGACATCAAAGACGGTTTTCCTTATGATCACAATGTAGAAATAGATGAGAGAAACACATTTTTTCCTCATAGAGGGTAGGACTTGAAGCAACTAATATGCTTTGTGATCTTAAAATCAATGGTTTAAGCTATAAAAAACATCCTAAACAAATTGTAGGGTAAGGCTGCGTATAACAAATCACGAAACGTTCTGACCTCTCCACGAACCATGCACAAGCAGAGAGAAGTTATGTTAACCCTGAGAGTGTTATCTAAGTGGCGTAGTAGCTTGAGTTACAAATAGAGTATTTCACGAGGAGAGCCTTGAAATCAAGTTAAACACTAGTCGTGATCCTTTAATACATTACAAATGATAATGAATGATGCAATCAAAACGAGTTCTATAAAAAACAGAAGTGTTATAAGACAAATCTGGAGTCTAACAAAAGTGTTATAAGACAAATCTGGAGTCTTATATAACCTCTTATATGCTAAAACCTCAAAGTCCTTTAAAGCATTGTAAATTAACAAAAAAAAGGGGTAAAGATTAATAAAAATTAACAAAAAACGATGCTATAGTAAAAACAGGATGCAAGGAAAAAAGAAAACAGCTAAATACTTTGCATAACCCAAATTTACAGACATAAAAGCTTAAATACACACACTACCTTACTACTAGCCAAAGTAACAATGCAAAAAGCCACAGCCCTGTTTGAATATTTTTGGTATAATATTATTTTCAAAACATAAGTTGCGGGGGTCATGATTTGTACTCCTACTAGTATGGTAAAGCTTGTAAATATGATGTGTACATATCGCGCACAAAAGAAATACAAAACAGCCAAAAAACAACTACATTAAATTAAATTAGGCTGTCGTTTTAACTTGAATGTAATCAATACATACTCCATCAGATGCCAGAACATATGAAAGTTTCCCAGTATATCCATTCCAAAGGCAAAAGTCTAGTCTGCCAACACTGTTTCAAAATAGACTAATACTTACCCGTATGTCACCCATCTATACACACGCCAATTCCGACTTTTATGTGCAATAAGTTCACGAGAAAGCGGTCTCAATTGCTTGTAATATGGGAACAACGTCGAACTGAAAGTTTCTGAAGCTTCGGCCAGGGCCTTTGTCAGAAGAGTTATTAGAGTTTGAAACTGAAACTGGTACCGAAACCAGGTTACTGTTTGATGAAGTTTCTGTCATCACCAAGTTGCTCCCTGAAGAACTGCCTTTTGCCTTCCACAGGCTCATGGCTTCCCTCCAAACATCAATAAATATAGAAAAATCAGAATTAAAAAGGAATTTGGTTCGACACATCTCCAATATTTCAACATTTTTAAAGTACTATCAGAAACAAAAACGTGATTATCAAAGAGGGCCCACGATATGGAAAATACAGATAAACCCACAAAAATTAAAAGAGTCGTTCAAAAACTTGGTTTAATATCATATTTACACAACAAAATATCATAATATAAAATATACATATTCAAATTTATCATACGTATGCCATTCCTTATGACTTGCATTAGGATATGAGAGTTTAGAATCCAAAGAAGAGTATGATGATCATATCATATTTGTATTGGATAAAGCAATTTCATATGAAATTTTAAGTATTATGAATATTTAATATTAATTTTTTGGTAACATAAAAATGATATTATGCAAGTTTCCAGGAGTATAAATGGAACCACCCCAAAATAAAATGTTAAAAAGGTCAGACCAAGATCTAAACACCTATACATTATCAGTTCAAGGACATTCATGAGTTACAACTTACAAGTGATAGGAAGGGGAAGGAGACAAACCTCTAGCAGGTGAATCTGCTTTTGGTGCAACTGGGGGCTGATGTGACGAAATCCAAGATCTCAAAGCTCTGATGGAAGCCATTTTTAATACATTAGTAGCTGGATATAGACGTATCAACAATATAATGAAAATACAAAATCATATTTAGAATTATATAGAATTGCGCACACACTTCAAAAATGGAGCAACCATGTAAAGCTTAAGACCGGCTACACTGCGTGCTATTACATCCCGATTTGCCGTTTGAAGTTCATCAAGACGTTGCCATGCAATTTCCTGCAACCAAAACCACATAGTTACTGAGATGCTGCTATCAGACAGTCACGTATCATGGTAGGTTCAGATGATAAAATCAGTTCTAATATTTTAATTGCCACTTAAATTCATTCATTTTGGGTCTCTTTGGTCAACAATGTACACATCTATGCATTGTTAGATCACTTACACTGATTTCCTTTTTGGTTTGTGGAGCAAAAGTTGTATCATCTTTCACACCTCCAACTATGTACAGTCGAACCCTCTGTGGCCCAAATGTCATTTCAATATACTCGTCTTTGTTAATAAGTTTTGACACATTAAATCCTGTTTCTTCCAGAACCTGCAGCCAACAAAAAAGATAAGGTAGCTAGGGACACAAATAAAAGGATGTAATACAATTGCAAGAAACAACAATATTTACCTCTCTAATGGCACAAGCATCATCTTCCTCGTCTTTGTTCTTTTTCCCTCTAGGGAAACTCCAGCTTGTCCCCTTCCATCCTTTTACTAGTACACACTGCATACACAAAATATATAGGATCAATAACTATATATTAAATAATAAATGATAAAGAACGTGGGTTCAACTAAAAAACGAAAGAAAGATAACACCAACCGAATTTGCTGCAGGTTCCGGTAAATAATAAAGACCGTCAACTGTTATGTTAGATAACTATTGCTAAGTTACACTATTACCAAACAGGGTTATTATTATTCTAGATTAGCTCTTGAAATTAGTTAAGCATTGGTTGTTATTATGATACTCGAGTACTTCATAAATTTAGGTAAGCATTGGTTAAAACTTCAATAATCTCTTTTACATCTAAGAGTTTTTATCTTAAATCTTTTATAGTGTTTGGTTAGCAAGAAAAAACTAGAAATGCTTCAATTCAAATGAAAAAATAATTCAGATCCAAAATGATGCCTTGATGTCACATGGTAAACTTACTATTCCTCAATAATGTGCATTTAGCTGTTACCAATCTTGATACAAAATCTCAACAGAAACCCCATCATATACTTTGTGGTTAGATCAAAAATGAACTGATTACAGAAGCATCAGAAGGACAGAATTTAAAAATAACCTACCAAGGATCAAACACATAAAAAGCTTAATTCAGAAGAAACTTACCCGTTCATATGTTTCATCCAAAATAATTGCGCCAGTTACAGGAACTCGAACCTTGTATGATGTGAAATCTTTAAATATGTCATCAATATGGGGAACATAAGGCTTTAAAACATCACAACTGTTGAACACTATTAACATGTTAAGGAAGGCAAGTAATGGTCAGAAACATGCAGTATAGTAGTATTAAAGTATTTTATATCTGATAATATTGAGCATTAGTGAAACAATTAACAGCAAAGGATACTTAAAGAGGTAAATTCCTTCAGAGTGAATGACTTCAAAGATGGATTATTTTCTACAGAATTGTCCTCATAAAACCAATGGGCATACTCCACAAGAAACAAAATTCTCTCAAAAGATTGCTGATCCTCCTTTGGCACATTCAGAACAAAGCGACTACAATTTGAGGAAAAACAATTATTAGATGTTATAGTCAGCAACTGGAACTCATATAGCTTATGAATTCAATAAAAACACTTTACATTTAAGGGACAAGACCTTAAGCACTAATCATACCAATAGAGAAGACAGTATAGGCCTTTAAAATGAACGAGACATGCAATTGAGATCAAACACACACAAAGAGTTCAAATGGAGCCAAATAATATTACAATGCTCACATTAGTGAAACCCACTGACGGTAGGAGCACAAAGAAATTATCAAAATGGCAAGTGTTATTATTAAGATCAATCCCAATTATTTTCCCAAAGAAATCTACATTACTTATTTTTCACCAACAATAAAAATTCCTAGAAATATCACATTAACCACAGTACGTTAAGAAAGACAAACATGCACTGAAGTTTCAGACAGTTACCGACCAGGCCTCTTCTTGTAATGCTTCCAACTATCACTTAATAACCAGTTTTAAACTCAAATTTATTCTATCACCCCTTATAAACCTAATTAGGTGTCCATTTGTTCAGATATAAAGAAGGAACACACTAAGCTTGGACTTCATTACTAACATCCCATCTCAAGGTAGCAAATTGAACCAATGACCTCCAAATTACCATAAAACCATTTGAGATGTTATAACAAGCTCGTTACGAGACACAACTCACATCATGACCAATTGGGCAAAAAGTCGCAAACTCCATGCTTCTATTACTCAAATTCTTGACATTTGTGTTCAGCCCACAGA